>JASAOD010001948.1:0-126314 GCA_030849845.1 Crithidia brevicula
ATTCGTTTCACTACTCTGTTAAACATACGAATGCGTTTTCATTCCTTCGAGTGAGTTCGCTTGATTTTTTTATTTTATTTCGGCTTTTTTTCGCCTGTCACCCCTAAAAGGTATCTATCTTCCCTGTTTTAATCCTTTCTGGAAAAGAGAGAGGAGGACGAGGAAGCTGATGCTCTCGGAAAGGAGAGTCGAAATGGCAGCTGGAAAACGGGTTGAGAGGGAAGGGAATGGAGTTGCACGTTGATGCGCGCAGAGGCGTGGCAGTCTCAACTGAGGCGTCTCGGGCATTGGCTTGGCTCATACTTTCTGTCGTGTAAGCACAGCACTTCTTACTGGATTCCTGCACGTCTGTCTCACCGCCGAGTGTGTGGGGGGTGCTCTGTGTGTGTTTGTGTTTATTTCGACTGTGTCCAGGTTAAGGGATTCGCTTGCCTAAGGCAGATGTTACTGTTTGCTTTTGTGCATTTGAAACGCGTTTTGTGCCACTCCTTCCGTTGTCTCTCGGCATTGGAGGTGGTCTCGCAAAGTTTGTTTTTCTCTCTTTTCTGACTTCCCCTCTACAGCTCGTGTGGCCGATTACGTTTTATGTATTAATTTTGTTTTCGTTTTGTGGGAGGAGAGATGAACCAACCTGTCGCTTCAGCACGAGGGAGGACATCCGCACAGCGCTGGGGCAGCGACGTCCTCTTTGTTTTTTTTTTGGTTTGTCTGTTGTGTGTGCTTGATATCAGGCGCTTTGCTGCGGTCAAGTCAGCTTTTTCTTTCCTTCTTCCACCTCCTCTTTGAGGGCTTCTGCTTGCACACTTTATATAACTTCGTGTGGGCAAAGGCGGAGGGAGCGCGTTCCTGGCAAAAAGAGGCAGCGGCAAGACCTTGTAACTCGGTTCCCCGCTCGCATCTGCTGAGAAGAAATTATGAATAGCTACACACATGCGCACGTTGCTTCCTCTACAATGCTTTTTCTTATTTCCTTGCTTGTCTCTTTTTTTTTCGTTAATGTTGTTTCTTTATCTTTTTTTTTTTTCTCTTCGCTCTGCGCTCGCCTGCTTTCCTTCTTTGCCTCCCTTTCCTGCTCCTGGAGAAGACACTACGTGCCCACACGCAATTTCTCCCTCCTGCATCCCCTTCCTCTGCGTGGTGCTCTACCGCGCAGCTTTTATACTTCTTCAATGCTTCATGCTTTTCTACACTTTTTTCCCCCAATGCGCTTTGCCACAGAGTGTGCAAATGGTGACGCGCGGCCTCTCTACGTTGAAGCGGTGCGTTGAAGCGCTGCACTCGCATGATGGAGCGGGGAAGAGAGAGAAGGAGAGTGTGTACGTTGAAGATAGGAGATGCAAAGGGTTCTTTTCACGCGGTGATATATATACCATTAAAGGGCCGCATGCGAGGGAAGCGTTTATGTGAGGAATGCACCGACGTTGGTTGAATGCGAAATGAATCTAAGTATCGCTAAACAGAAAAAGGCAGACAGACACACAAACAAACAAAAAAAGGTAACAACAACTTTTAAGACCTACACACGTACTGGCCGGTATTTGCCTGTCCCTCTCTTTTTTTTCCCTCTCCTTGCTCAGAGGTTGTGGCCACCAAAAAGAAAAAAAAAGTAAGAGAAAACAAGAAACAAAAGGGGATTTATTCCTATGCATTAATGCAGAAGAACGAGTCGCCCAGCCGAGCTCTCTTCGTTGGTTCTCGCTCGCCTTCTTGCCGGCCTCTTTCAGAGAAAAGAAAGAGGCTTAGATGGTCGGCGAGGAGACACACTTGTACGTTTTCGATGCAATTGTGCAGCACGAGCCAGCGACGTTGAGTGAACTTCTCGTTGGTTGGCTTACGCTCAAATGAAGAGACAAAAGAAACGTCAATCCGAACAAGTCTCTCGCGAAGCCTTCCGGCTCCTAAAAAGAGAAAAACAACAACAACAACTGCAGCAGGCAGGGAACACTCAGGTTTTTGGTTTTTGAGTGCGTGATAAAGACAGTAGAAAAGTGTGTGTAGACCTACGTCGACCACTTTGTGCAGCTAGCTTGTTGCGCCATCTCATTCTATTGAATTTCACTTGCTCCACCTCCTTGACTTACGAAAACTAAATTAACAACGATACACTATCCAACTACTTCCTGCGTAGTTTTAATCAGTAATTCACGTTGATCCCACAACACCAAAACCCCCTCACAATATTAGCTTTTTCTCTAACTTCCATTTGACACTCAATCATGTCCGCTCCTAAGGAAGCCGACCACAAGATGGTGCTCATGCACGGTGCGCCGCTCTCCAAGGTCACCCCCGCTGACCTCAAGGTGGAGCGCATGCCCGGCCAGAAGTACGTGAACCCGTCGAAGAAGCACATCGCACGCGCGGAGTACCGCGATGAGGTCAGTCACATTATGTACGACCCCCGCCCCCAGAAGGGTCTTGACACCGAGTACCCGGTGTCGTGCGACAGGCTCATGTGTGAGCTGGCTGCTGCCCGTAAGCACCTGCACTTCAACCCGTCCGAGACTTCCATCGGCATCGTGACCTGCGGTGGCATCTGCCCCGGTCTGAACGATGTCATTCGCTCTATCACGCTGGCGGCCACGGTGGCCTACCACGTGAAGCGCGTTGTGGGCTTCCGCTACGGCTACTGGGGTCTGTCTGAGGAGGGCAGCAAGTCCGCCATCGAGCTGTCCCGCAACGAGGTGCGCCAGATTCACCGCTTCGGCGGCACGATCCTGGGCAGCTCCCGTGGCCCGCAGAGCGCGAAGGAGATGGTGGACACGCTGGTGCGCATGAAGATCAACATCCTGTTCACTGTTGGCGGCGACGGCACGCAGCGCGGTGCCCTGACGATCTACGAGGAGGCCAAGCGCCGCGGGGAGAACATCGCCGTGTTCGGTGTGCCGAAGACGATCGACAACGACCTTGCCTTCTCTCACCGCACGTTCGGCTTCCAGACCGCTGTGGAGCAGGCCGTCCTTGCCGTGCGCGCTGCGTACGCCGAGGCTGTGTCGCTGAACTGGGGCGTGGGCATCGTGAAGCTGATGGGCCGCGAGAGCGGTTTCATCGCTGCTGAGACGGCCGTGGCGAGTGCGCAGGCGAACATCTGCCTCATNCATGGTGCGTGCCTGCGCTCCCACCTCGAACGACGCGCTGTTCTGCGCCTCCCTCGCCACGCTCGCCGTGCACGAGGCCATGGCTGGTGCCACTGGCTGCGTGATCTCGATGCGGTACAACAACTACATTGTGGTGCCGATCAAGGCCGCCACGTCCGTGCGCCGTGTTGTGAGCCTGCGCGGTGACCTTTGGCGCCATGTGCGCGAGATCACCGTCGGTCTCGGTGACGACGCGGAGAACTGGAACGAGCAGGACATGCGCCGTCAGCTGGAGTCCCTGAACATCGAGCGCGAGCGTATTATCTCAAAGCTGGCTTCGAAGGTGTAAGAGCCGTGCGGGGCTGGAGCTGCTATCCATGCACCGTGCTCTTTTTCCCCCTTCTTAGCTCTTCTTCACATCTGTGTGGGTAGGTACGTTATTGAGGGGATCTCGCTATCCCCGTAACAGCAACAACAACAACAAAAAAAAGTAATTAAATCGATAAACGCCAAATTGTAGTGGGGATTGTTTGCCTTTGATGTTGCGGGCTTTCAGCGGCGCGGTGTTGATCTCGTCAGGTTGTAAATGGCGCAAACCTTCTCTAAGACGGCGGTGTGCTCCCTTGCACAGAGACCCAGATCCTACCCTCGTGGTGTTAGTTTTATGCTTGTTTGGCCGGACAGATGCTCTACACCAAAGGTGGAGAAGACTGGCTTTGTTTTTTTGTTTACTAGCACGAGTGGTTCGTCTGCGGTTTAAAAGGAAAAAAAGTGGTGCACCTTGTGTTTGTTCGAATGCAATCGCCTGAGTTTTTACTTTTCGCACTCTCTCTTATTTGCTCCCTGCATTGCATAAAGAGAAAGAGAGAGGGAACACTACTTTATCCAGGCACCGTCTGATGCCGGTTTTTTTTTTCTCTCTAAAGGGATAGAGTGGCATTGAGGGTGTGTTTAAATGTATTGCGCGAATAGAATTTCGGTATGAGAGAGAGAGAGAACAGAAAGCGCGAGATTGCAGGTGCCATAGTGAAGTCATTGTGGGCGTCTTTCTTTTCAGAGTGACAAATGTACTCGCCGCCTTTCCGAGTTGCGCGTTGTGCACTGCGGTGTGAGCTCCTTTCGTGAGAGATGCGTGTAAATCTGTTCTGAGAGTAGCAGCTCACGCGCGCAGTTGTGCGCAGTGTTACTCTCTTTTTTTTTTTCACCTGACACGATGTTGCGGAGCCCGCAAAGGACAACGGGCGTCGTTACACAGCGACCACTGAAGCTTGACAGACAACAACAACAAATAAAAAAAGCAAACAGTTGCGACTATAGGAGGCTCACCTTTTTCTTTTGTTTCTTTTTTCCTTACCCTCAAAAGCAATATTTTGTTGGCTTGCTCGGACGTGCATGCACAGCTTTCACTTTCCACGATGAACACCAACAAGAGCAGGCAAATGTAATAGAGATGCTTATCAGACTATGATAAACAGCTGCGTGAATATAACTTCTCTTCCTACTCTTTTCCACATTATTATTATTTATTTTCCCTGCAAGTGAAGCGTTTTGATTAATGTCCCGCCGTTCGCTTTGGCACGGTTTTCTGTTTCCATTCTGAAGCGATTGGGCAGTACCACCCCTATTTATGTTGCACTCTCTTTCACCGAAGTTGTGTTTTCTTTCTTGGTCGTGCATTCAACTTTGTTGCTTGTGGGTTCACGCGGAGGAGACGAGAAAACAACATTAACGTGAGAAAGTAGTTGTGGTTCATAAAGAGGCGCTTCTGGGTGCCTTGGAGAGAAGGCGGAGACGTGATCAAGCGTGCTAACTGCAACTGTTGAATGCCAAATTGTGGATTTTTTTTTCTTAAGCAAATACATAATAGGCGAGATGAAGTTAAGGGCAAAAAAATGTCGACGAGCTTTTTTTTTCCCTCTAATCTATTACTCCTCTCTTTTCACGCGCTTGTACTTCGATTGTTTATGTGACAACTGAAGACCTCAAATAACAAATTTGGTACTATGTAGTACCGGACTGAATGGGAAGAAAAAAAATGAAGTGGAGATGGTGCACACGCACATGACACACAAATATGCGTGATTGAGAAAAGATTGTAATGCAAGAGCTTAAAAAAAAAAAAACAACAACCACATCGGAATGGGGTTTCATCTGCTGCGTGACTGCAGCACCGTCTGTGATTCCATCTAAAGTACAATCTTAAAAGCATTAGATTTTTGTTTGTTTCAAGTGCTTGCTCATGCGTCCTTGTGTGTTGCCTTTCCCATCTTTTTTTAATTTCAAGCGTCGGTATGCGTCAAGTGCAACAACAACAACGACGATGCCAAAGAGACTTGACGCCTACAGCAGTACACAAGAGGTGTCGGTTGCTGCTGTACTTTAGGAACGCAAGTGTACATCTTTACCCGCAGCTTCAGTTCCTTCCCGCAAAAGAATACGTCAAATCAAAAATAAAAAACCAAAAACAAAAAAAGAAACCAAAAAAGAGAAATTGTTAAATATTTAATAAAAGAAAAGTGGAATGCTGAAGGTGGATCGAAATACCAGCGTGGCGGCTCTGGTGCTGAGTTCTAGCTCACCTGTGGCGCTTGGATCCTTGTGTGTTGCCCTCGTTTCTTCCTTCACTACAATTTGCTCTGCTCTGTGTGCGTGCGCACGCATGAGACACCCAAAAGGCAATAGTAATAATTGAATGAAGGCAATTTCTGACCAAGTAAGCAAAGTAGAAATAAGCGGAGCTCTCACGTTCCTCAAGGCAGCGCTGTTGCCACGGCGTGTCTGCACAACCGATGTTGCACACCCTCACCATCTAGTTAAGATTTTTTTGTGGGCGGTGGCAGAGACTGGTGAGCTGAAACCTGTTGAACTCTAAAACAAATCACACACACACGCACACATCCTCAAGAAGGAGAATAAAAGCTGGCGTTCAAGTAAGCGTAATTCACCTCCCCCTCTCTCTCTTTAATCTGACTCTCATGATTTTGGGCCGCTCACTGTTAACGATTAGCGACTTCGTTGTATCCCTTCACAAGCCAGCTGGAACCACCGCGCTCCATCACGCCCCTTGCGAGCTTTTCTGTTCCGCTTCATACGTTGTTCTTTGCGTGCTTCTCCAAATTTGACGCTCAGAGAGAGCGAAAGCCAGCTCCCACTACGACACGCTCGGGCTTTAAAGGAGGGCTTGGTCTTGTCTTATCGCGTCTATCACAGTGCTTTTTTTCCCTCTTCTCGGGAAAAAAGTAAAATCTCATTTTTGTTTCTCTCAGCCCTTATGTCGTCGGAGGCGTCTGCGCTCGTGCGCAATGCACACGAGGTGCTGCGCAGCATTCGGCGTGTGAAGACGCGCATGCAGCTTCAAGAGGCCTACGACAACCTCCTCGCGTTCATCCGCACCAGCCGGCAGATGATGTTGGAGCGTGCGGCACGGATGGAGGCCACGCGGGCACGGAGCAGCCCAAAGGGGCCGTTGCACTCGACTGCATTGTCCTTGTCGTCACCGTCGCACGACAGCCTCGAGGCGCAGGGGGCGATGTCGCAGCTAAAGCAGGTTTCTCTTCTCTCCGGCGCTTTCTGCCGCCGTGTGGAGTACGTCTTGCGCAGCACGTACGCCTACGCCGACGTTGATGACACCACCCCGCACGGCCCGTCCACGGTGCGGGTGAATGCGTGCATGGCGGAGCTGGCGGCTGAGCTGCACCTCTTCAACACCGATGCACTGAACCGCTTTCTTAGCATTCCAGGCAAGAAGGTGACGCCGACGTGGTCAGCGGTGGGCTCCTCGCCTGTAGACTGTGCGCTGTCCTACGCCACGGGCGATTTGAACGATTACCGCCTTTACCGCCGCATCCGCGCGCACGACTACCTGCAGCAGCTTCTGGCGCAGCCGCAGTGGAACACGGCGTCGATTGCACACGTCATCGTGACGATCAACGAGACCCTGTCGGCTCCGCTGGACACCTTCGACCTCTGCTCGAGCGACGAGGCGGTGGAGGCAACTTGTGTGGTGACGCCCTTGCGCGACCCCATATCGCAGACGGTGATGCGCACTCCCGCTCGTGGGGCCAGCTGTGTGCATCTGGAGATGTTCGACGTAGAAAGCTTCGTCAAGGCGACGCAGCAGCGTTCGCTCGGCACGGTGGATGTTGGCGGGCCCTGTCCACTGTGCAAGCAGTTTGTGGGCCTCTCAGCGATCCGTGTGGACAGGCGCGCGATGGAGGCGATGGCACAGGCCGCGGCGTCGGGTGCGAGCGGCAGCGATGCTGCAGCCGCGCACCCAGCCCTCGACGCCGACTCTGCGCTGGAGTGGAACACGGAGAAACGCACGGTGCGGGTGGTGCACGGCAAGCGGGCCGCGCCGGGCTCCTCCACAGCGCTGGCCGAGGACGGGGAGGAGCCTGAGACGCCGCACCGAACCTCACAGGGTGAGCCAGCCGAGGCGGTGACGAAGCGGCGTCGCATTGAGATTGGCGGCCACGTTTTGTACGCTGATTGAAGGTGTCAGGTGTGCGTTGCCCTCGCCTTCGTTGCGCGCGCCGTCTTTGGCTTTATCTTTTTAGATGGGAGTGGCCTTTTACGACTGCTTAGTTGAACAGGAAGGACAGCAACAGAAAGCTCAGCAAATATTTATTCCCATTTCCTTTTTTTTTCCGTAGGATGCGCGTCTCTTCGACACGCGATAAGGCGAAACGGCGTGAGGTGTACGCGCGTCTAACGTCTCGTTGCGCCATCCACTCGCTTCTACGCAGAACGCCACGTGACTACACCTGCAAGACCTCAATGGTTGACAAAATTTGGGACAGTTTGTGGTATATATATATGTATGTTTATGGCTTTCTCAGCCCGCTTCAAACAGGCACACCCACTTGTGGCAAAGCGACGCGCATAATCCGCAACTTCATGTTTGAGGTGCGAGTGACAAATGATGGGGATAACGCGCCTCTCTAGTGCTTTACCTTATCGATCGGATAACACCCACTATCTCCTTCGCTTTCTCGGGCCATCACCCAACACTGACTATCTGATCTACTCACACGCACATCAATAACCAAAAAATAAACAAAGCCTTTTAAATTGCAAAGAGCTCCCATTTTGTTTCCGCTGATAATCACTTACCTTCAGACTTTCTTTAGTTTTAAGAGCAAATTCAGTTTTGTGCAGGCCCACGTTCTTATCCTCATCTTCTTTCGGCTTTCATAGCGTACCTCTCCGGAAAAAAAATAATAAACGTATAACAAGTGAGAGATTTCCGTCACTGCTCACGCTCACGAGCCACATATTTTCAAATCCACTTGCGCGCCAACAACAACCGACGCAACACATATTCGCAGCAATGAAGAAGAGTATCTCACTCAAGGAGTTCTCCACGACGCCGACGGTGTCGTACATGCTTAGCAAGGACGGACACAACGTGGCCACCCCCGGTGATGCGCAGAGCCGTCACATGAATCCACCCCCGCAGCCGCCAAAGACGGAGAGGCCGAGACAGGCGCCCGTCCCCGACGCCGACGATGAAATGTATGAGATGGAGTAATACAGCAGAGTTGCGTGAAAGAGGGAGAGAGATGGCGGAGGAAAACAAAAAAGAAAGGATCGATAGTGGCCGACAGCGAATCAATACAGCAAGTTACTCAATCACTTTTGAACCATAATAAACGTGAGGAGAGATGCTCACCGTCTTTCTGATGTGCACGCTCGAGACAAGCTTTCCGACCTGCTTTCACAAGGGAAGAAAACCATTTTTTTGTGTTTTCGTGTTTTTTGCGTGTGTGTGCGATGTTGAGGGCGGCAGCGATATACAGAGCTGATAAACGTGTGTCCTGTGTCCAGAGCAAAGAAAAAGATGCTGTAGTCTGACAAACCGCCCTTTTTTTTCCTAACTGTGATATGCGGTGAACGTACACTCAACGAAACGGAATGGTGGTTCTCACCACCACCGCTGCTGTTGTTCTTGTCGGTGTGTGTGTGTGTGTGTGTGTGTGTGTGTGCTGCACGCCCTGCCAGCGATGCGTTTTGTGCTTTTCGCGTCCTTACGATGGTCGGACTCGGCAATTTGTTTTCTTCTTTATTGTCGCCTTGTTTGAAAGCAGCAGCTTTCTTTGATGCCTTTCCTCTGCGTTTCGCCAGATTGTCCGTTCTTGCGGCGAGGGGGGCAGTGGTTCTCGCTTCACCTGTGACCACATCTCTGTACATCTGAGATGCGCGACCAGAGGGCCGAAGTCCGACACAATTAGGGAGGATTTTGCCAAGAGGGGGGACACGTAGAGAGTGAGCACACATTTGGGATCGTCGTGTGGCGCTCTTCCGTGGTACACTGGCAGTCAGGCGTCTGCAGGGCTGCCATTAAAAGTATCGAAAACTCACGGAAGTGAGCGTGACCGTTTGCTTATGTTAAATGTATCTTTGCCTTCTTCTTTTCAGTGCTATTTGCTCAACTCAAAGCCCTCTTCCCCTCCTCATACTGTTGAGATCAAAGGAGATTGAAAGAGGCATGACGTGGAAGCAAGATTAAAAACAACAAAAAGCGAAGTCTGTCAATCAACGAAATTATAAAGGCAGCATATTGAAACACAGCAAAAGAAAAGAAAGCATCTCCATCTAAGCAGAAAGCTACGTTGGGGTGACTGAAGCGTGAAGGCAAAGGCAGGTTTAGACTTGCCAGCACATGCACAACACACATTGAGCGATAGGAGGAACCGCCCTGCTGCAGTGCCGAGGTCGCACAACGCAGTTCCTCTCTTTAAGCAGCGATGCGGATAGTCCTTATTCGTAGAGCTTCTTATTGAGGGCTCCCAACGTGCCTTTTCCCAGCCCTTTTAAAAATGATAATTGGGATTGGGGCAATGGCTACTCTGGTAGAGAACTTTTCGTGCGTGTTCATTATGATTGTGTTGCACAAAATGACGATAATAATAAATAGAAAAGGTGCGTTCTCAACATGTACTTGTCATCACATTTCCAATCCGTTCTCGTCTATAAGAAGCTACAAAAGAAAGGGGGTTACAGGGTGCACCCCATCAAATAGAACAACAACAACAAAGACGTCTCAGGCTGTCGGCAAATAGGCGGAGCAATCAAGAGGGCACTACCGCGCTCATTCATTTATTTTCCTCGTGCTTCTTTTCGCAGCGTCTGTGCAACATGAGCAGAAATCAAAATCGCAAAGGCGGCAACAAGCGGGTGCGGCCGGATGAGTGGAAGACAGACGGGCGTGACCCCGGCGCGCTGCAGAATGACGCCTTTGATGCTTTTTACAAGGACAACGTCATTCCTTCTTCGGAGTGGGAGGCGTTCATGTCGAGCCTGCAGACGGGCCTGCCCATGGCCGTACGCTTCAATCGCGCCGAGCCGCAGGTGGCCGCCATCGACGACTTCGTGTCGCGCCACCTCTCCGATGAATTTGAGAGCCGTCGCCTGCCCTTCTTTCCAGACCAGCGCGCCATCCAGTTTGCGGTGAGCCGTGGTGAGCTGAAGCGCAAGGCGACCAATAAAACGTCAAAGAGGATCGTCGCCGCGATGAACGAGGGCGGCTACCTCACCCGCCAGGAGACCGTCAGCATGCTGCCTCCGCTGGCACTGCAGGTGGAGCCGGGGATGAGGGTGCTGGACATGTGCGCCGCGCCTGGTAGCAAGACGTCGCAAATTCTGGAGTCGCTGCTGGCCGGGGACCCGGAGAGGGGCGTCGTGGTGGCAAACGACGTGAACGCCTCTCGGCTGGATGTGCTGCACCATCAGACGGGCCGCGCCGCTGGGGCACATCTGCACCTCATCATCACCAACATGGACGCCACCCGCTTCCCGCTGCTGCCCGTGGCGGATCGCTTTGACCGCGTGCTGTGTGACGTGATGTGCTCCGGCGACGGCACCCTCCGCAAGTCGCTGGACATGTGGCCGCGGTGGAGCACCCTGCAGGGGGCCAACCTGCATCACGCCCAGATGCGTGTGCTACAGCGCGGCATGGCCTCCTGCAAGCCCGGCGGCATCGTCGTGTACTCCACCTGCAGTCTGAACCCGGTCGAAGACGAGGCGGTGGTGTCTAACTCGCTGGTCCAGTCGAAGGGCTCCTTCGAGCTGATCGATCTCTCCTCGCTGCTGCCGGGGCTCATCGTCTCGCCTGGCATGACGTCGTGGTCGCTCACCTCACGCGACCTCAGCACCACGATGCATACCTACGAGGAAGCCAAAGCGTACACCGAGCAGTCGACTGATCGACGCGGCTTCCAATACTCGCCCACGATGTTCGCCGACTCGGAGCTGCTCGCCCAGCAACACATTGAGCGGACGTGCCGGGTGCTGCCACACACACAAGATACTGGCGGCTTCTTTGTGGCGGCGCTGCGGTGCGTTGCGCCAGTTCCCGAGGACTCGCGCGTTGCTGCTGCTGCTGCTGCTGCCGCCACTGTCCCCACCGAGGGCTCGAGTGATGGCGCGGCGGATGCCATCAAGACTGCGCCGGCGAACGCGGCTGCACCGATCAAGCCCATTTCTGAGAAGCTGCGCGCCTCGGTGCAGAAGGCCCTGGCACTCCCCGACAGCTTCCCGTACGATCACCTGGTCGTGCGCAACGAGGAGACCCGGGACCAGAAGATTTATCTGGCCAACGCGGACACAATCGCGCTGAGTCAGCAGCTGGGCAGTCGCGTGGTGCACGTCGGGTCGAAGGTGTTCGAGTCTGTGGTGAAGTACAGCAACGATAATCTGCGATTCTGCGCGGATGGGGTGGGGGAGTTGGTTCGCTTTCTTCCGCCATCCTTCATTGTGCCGGTGGAGCCGAGCGTGCTGCTGGACATGGCCGAGGACACGCCGATGCTGTACAACGACTTCGCCGCCAGGACGGGTCGCACGATGGAGGACCTCCCACCCAACTTTGTGCTGACCACTTCTTGGGCCACGGCGGGTCCAATTTACGTAGTGGCGGAGAAGTCTGTGAAGCTCGGCAAGATTGTCGCCAAGGTGAAGTCGTGGCACGTGACGATCTGCAAACTCGCGCTGGACCTCCCCTTAGTCACCGAAAGTGAGAACAACGCCAACAAGGAAGGTGAGGAGGAGGGAGAGGAGGAGGAGAATGGGCCCACGACGAAGGACACCGCGTAACGTGCCACGCTGCGCAACACCCTACCTGTCAGCTAGCAGATGGGAGGGGGCACCACTGCCATACCTGTTTTTGTGGAGGGGGGGGGGGTTCGCCGTACACGCCGCGTGTCACTCAAAGATAAGCACAGGCGAATTCGATCTCACTACCTGAGTAAGAGCGTGAGAGAGAGAATAAGAGAGGGGTGGGGGAAGACAGGGGAGTGGAGAGGGAAGGAAGAGCATTAAAGGGCTGCAGCTCTTTTCTTCTCTTTGTTTTTTCAACACAAGGACAAACCACACGGCTGCACACTTTTACGGTGTTAGCGGGGCCCTTATTGGTGTCTCTGTCACGCCTTCTTGCGCTTCCTTTTCTCGTGAGTGCATGTCAGGGCTGTGAGGACGCGCAGGTTAAGTTCAACGTATAACAAGACAGTGACCGTTGCGTGTGTCTTTCGGCTCAGCTGGATAATTGTAATCAAGAAAAAAGGAAAAGAAAAAAAAAACCTTGACAGGTTCTGAGAACAGTATAAGCTCTCTGCTTTTTGTCTGTTTTTTTGTCAGCTTTCACGCATCGCCCTTACCCATGCGAGACACACGATAAGAAAAAGGAGAAGATCCACTTTGACCGAAATTAAATAATTACACACAGACACACATACGCAGCTTCCCGCTTTCTCGTAAAGCGCTTCTTTCTTCAGTAGGATTAGCAAGGCACGAAGATAAAAACAAAAAACCAAAATCCCAAAAAAGCCGTACGGTGATAGACGGCATCTTGTGCTGACCTGCTGCGAGCGAAAGCGCAAAACGAGGGTGGCGTGGAAGGGTTTAAGTTATCGATTTTTGACCAGAGGCTCTTGACCGAAAACTAACTTTCTCTGGTGTGTGCGTGGGTAGGTGCGTGGGGTGAAGTCTGGCAGTGAAATAGAAAAAAAAAGATGCGGAAAGAAAGGGCAACGCAATACACGCTTCTGCAATAGAATCACCTTCAATCCTTTACTGCGTTTCTCAAGGCTACAGTGCCGTGGTCCACCAATACTCATCTCCTTTCTTTTCCTTGTTTCGTACCTCGTTGTGTCTCCTTTGGTGTTGATTAACAACACATCCTCTCACCCTGGCAAACAAATACACCCTATTTCATTCCTTTACGCTTTGTCACCCACAATCGAATTTGTGCACGGAACGCGTTTAATACGAATCAAAAGAACGGAAAAGCACAGAGAAGACCGCTGAAGGATCTTTCTCTCTCTTTATTTTCTGCACTCTCTCTGAAAAAGTGAAAAAGGGAAAAAACAAAGGAAAGATTGGCTAGTGAGTTTGGGCTATCTTCCACAGCTGCCACCCTCCTACACTTGAAAGAGCTGCGTTTTTATTTCTGTGTGTGTATGTGTGTGTGTCTGCGCCAAAGCACCAAACAACAATAGTCGCGCAATTATTCCTTTTTGTTCTCTTTGTGCCGCATAGATAGCCAGCAAGAGTCCACCGCTGTGTCAGCACAAGGGGAGTGCTCGCTTACTCGCTCAGTTCACCACGTAATTTCTTGCCAAGCCACTGTAGCCCCGCCACACAAGGAGACTCACGTGCCCATCTTTCCGCTCATTTTTTCTTTTGATCCTTTGAGCCGCTATAATATTTTTGTTGTTTTTTTGTTCTCTGCGTTCTGGTGTATCTGTGAGGTCATTTCCCCTTCCTCGCTTTCTTCTTGCGTGTACGGGATCGAAACGTTGTCGTGTGCAGGTAGTTGGGTTGCCACCTCGCTTCCGCTGGCAGCCTTGATTTTCATGACGGTGTAGACATTGGGAAAGCCTTAACGTGATCTTTCTTTTCTTACCTTCCCTTCCCCGTACCTTTCTCAGTGGGATCTGGCAAACTGAGAGGGCTCACACCAATAAGAAGAAAACACATAAGAAGCGACCACACTATACGGCGAACAGACGATAAAGACGCTTCTGCTTGTGCGTGTCTCCTTCTTCCGTATTCCTGGACTAGGCGAGCTCATTTAACCCCTGTATAATCCCCTTTTGTTTCTTTTTGTATCATTCACTTTATTTTACCGCGCGTTTCTTTTTGTACTGTTTAGATAACCAGCGTAGGGGAGTAAAAGCATTTAAAAGAGAGGAAGTAAGTAAAGCTGTTTTTTTCAAAAGACTTTTGCGATTCCGTGCAAATTGATTCCCGAGCTCTTTCTGGTTGTTGCGACGATTAGCTGTTTTGCCGACGTTGCCTGCGGTGTTGTGTGTCGCCTGTTCTCTTCGTTTGATACGTGGATAAGAGGAAGCCTGGCGTAGCGCGAGTAGGAGAAGGGGGAAAAAAAGGAAGAACACAAACAAACAAACAAACAAGTAGCTGGGGCTGCACAGCAGGGAACGGTACTTGCCAATCAAAGCCAGCAAGCAAACAACCAACTCGTGTAGGTATACACGCACGTTCGTTATTTTTGCTTTCGGCAAGATTTTTTAATTCTATTTTTGTGTGTTTGTGTGTGTGCTTTTTGGTCTCCTGTTTGGCTGGGCAGCTTCTTTTTTCCACTTAAGCGCAAGTCTTTTTAAAATTGTAATTCCTATTTGTGACTCCGATCTTGCGCTTGCTGGACTCGGATTTTTAAAGTACCTCTTATACCCGGGGACGTATTCACCTTTCTTTCCCCATCCCACACCGCCCAACGCAGCAGCAATCGTAATGTCCACTGTGGAGGCGCTGGATGAGTTTCGCAGCGGCAACGTCGAGGCGGCGCAGTCCATCCTTGACGAGGCCGCCAAGACACAGAAAGAGGTGAATGATCTGTTGGCGATTCACTGTCTTCGCGCCACGCTAGCTGCGATGAAGGGCAGCACCGATGTGACTGGCATCGTAGCCCAGCTGTCCCCCGGCGAGCCGGTGCGGGTGCCGGTGCAGAATTACCTGGAGGGCATCGCAGCGATGGCCAGAGGCGACTTGGTCACTGCAGGGCGAAAGCTGGAGACGGCTGTGGAGCGCTGTGATGGCTTTGCGGCCGCGATGGTCTCTCTGGCCGCCGTGCACTATCTCACCGGGCAGTTCGAGAAGGGCTACCGGCAGTACCGCGACACGCTGAAGATGCTCGGGACGGAGAAGACGCCGCCGGTGGTGCGGGTGGGCATGGGCCTCTGCGCCTACCGCTTGGGATATCCAGTGGACGCGCGGAGGATTCTGCAGAGGGCCACGCAGGTGCATCCCGACGACGAGCTGGCGTGGCTCAGCCTTTTGGTGGTGTATCTAGAGCTCCGCATGTTGCACCAGGTGCAGACCACTGTCCTCAAGCTGAAGCATCTCATGCCGCAGAACACGACGGTGCTGTTGAAGGTGTGCGACCTGATGTACTTCCGCGCGTTAGAGGATGGCCACCTGAAGAGCGCCACGACACGGCTGCGTGGGCTGCTGCAGTACGTGCGGCAAGCGGCCTCCCCTGAAGAGGCAGCGCTGGTCGACTTCCACGAGGGCCGGCTTCTGCTGGCCTGTGGCGACGTGGCCGCTGCGCAGCCGCTGCTGGAGGCTGCAGTGAGGGCCAACCCAAACCTCCTCGCCGCACGCATCCACTACGCGCGGCTCTTGCTCTACGCCCACCGCGAGCGCGACGCGGAGGCGGTGCTGCTGGAGGTGAACAAGACGTGGCCGAATGAGAAGGAGGTGCTGCAGATGCTCGCCGTCCTGGCCACGCGCGCCGGCCGCCACAACGCTGCGCTGCGCTACAGTTACACCCTGACGAAGAGCGTGGCGCAGGGCGACGTGCACTCGTGGGCACTGGCCTCAGTCTGCTCACGACTCGACGCGGCACACTGCAGACGGCTGTGCGGGCACGTGCAGGCCATCCAGCGGGAACTGAAGCTTCCCCAGAGCTGGAAGCTGAGCGCAAATTTGGCCATTTTGTCAAAGGACGTGGAGGCGCTGCAGGGCATCGTGGATGCCGAGCTTGGCGCCGGGTTTCTCTTAGATGCCGCAGCGGTGGACGTGTCCTACATCCCACTGCTCTACAACTTGGGCCTGCTGCGAGAGCCGTCCGATCCGGCGCGCGCGAGACAGCTGTACGTGTACCTGGTGAAGCACCACAGTACCTTTGCCGCCCCGTACTACCGCCTGCACCACCTCGCCAAGGAGGCTGGCCATCTCCAGCAGGCTGTGGCGTGGATGCAGTGGCTGCTGAAGGTGCACCCACAGGAGGCAACCGCGCAGACGTGCGTGGCGCAGCTGTACATGGAGAAGTCGCACGTCCGCGAGGCCCTCGTCATCTTTGAGAAGGTGCGCGCCGCCAAGTCACAGTTGCCCATCGCGCTGGCGGTTGGCGCCACCTCGCTGCAGGCCTGTCAGCAGTCGTCGTCGCAGTGGGCGAAGTTGCTGGCCTCGGCACGCGGCTTTTACCGCGCCGCCCTCGCGAAGGACCCGCGAAACATTTTAGCAGCGCACGGCTACGCCTGCTGCGACGGGATTGAGGGCTGCAGCGATGCGGCGGAGTCGATGCTGAATAGCGTGAGCGAGGTGACGGCGCTCTCCTCTGTGCCGACGTCGAACGTAGACGCGCACCGTGCCAACGTGAAGATGCTGAGTCACGGCTACAAGCAGGCGGCTGACTACTTCACGCGGATGCCCATCCGAACCTCGGAGCAGGACGCCATGTACGCCTACTGCATGGCCGTGGAGGGGCGGTACGAGGAGGCGCTCACGCTGATTGCTTCCGCCTCTGTCAAGGCGCCTAAGGAGGATCCGATGCTGATCTACAACACCGCGCTGCTGCACTTCATGGCCTTCGTGGACGGTCTGCGCGGCATCCGTGCCCTGACCGGCGAGCAGGGCGAGCGGCTGCTGTCGCATCTAGAGGCAGGGCTGAGCGGCGCGCACCACTTAGACGGCACCAAGGGCAAGCACGAGGTGATGAGTAGAGCTAAGCGGTATCTGCGCTCCATTAGCGCCTACTGCGAGCGTCAGCGTGCCACCGTGCACACGCTCGTCGAGGCTGGACGCGAGCGTGCCAAGGAGCTGGCGCAGGCCGCGGAGGGCTGGAAGCGTGTCTTCGCCGAGGATGAGGCGGAGCGACAGCGCCAGGAGAAGGAGGAGGAGGCGGAGAAGCAGCGGAGGGCAGAGGAGCGCCGACTCGCGGAGGCTGCCGTGCAGGCGCGCTTTCTCGAGAGCGGCATCCGCACCTCAAACGCTCTCATCGACTCTGACTTGCTGGCCGCGGCCACAGCGGATGCCCTCAGAGCCGTGGAGCCTTTGGAGGACGCCGGCCCGCTGGCGCAGCTGGAGGACGACACATCGGTGCTTATGTGAGGTCGCATCCGCTGCTAAAACGTTGGACGTGCGTGCGCGTGTTTGCGCATGTATGTGTGCCGCCACCATTACACAACAAGCTAACGAAGAGTTAAGAATCGAATGCTACCTATATATGTTTGCGCGCCTTCTCTGCTCTCCCTTCCTAGCTTCTGTGAGATGCACGCATGGAGGATGCGATAAGGTGTCACAGCGCAGGATATCTGGTAGGCTACGCTGCGCCGTTCACCGACGAAGACGAAGGTGGTATGTGCGCGTGTGCGGGTCTGCAAAAAAATATATATAATAATATGTCATCATCTCTACAAATATGTTCAGTGCCCGCGCTCTGCGATTGTTCCCCGACATACACTCCAACATACATGCAAAGGATAAGAGGATGCGTAAAGGGGGGGGGGGGGGAGGGGAAATTCAGCAGCGTGGGTAAGAGGAAGAATAGTGAGCTCCGCAGTGTGATGTGTGTTGTTTACGCAGCAGTCCACCAAAGCGACGACTTTGCCAGGACGGGACAATATTTCTGTGATGTTTCTTTCCTTGCACTATTTGTTGAGAAAGTGGTGCGTGTTTTTCTTTGGATGTGAGTGTGCAGTGCGCATCCGTGGCTCTAGGGCGTGTATTTGGCGTGAGGTTGAGTGTATATACGTGCTGCTGGCATGTAAGAACGTGACGTGCGTTGGGCACACAGCGTTCGTCTTCTTGTTTTCTTTCTTATATTCTCGAGGAGGCGTTGTTTTGAGCAAGGTTTTTGTTATCCTTGAAGTACTTTTTAAGTGTCTTTTTTTTTCTTTATTTCAATCTTTTTGTTCATGCAAGGAAATGCATAAATTGCACGTTAAAGAGCGACAAAAGAAAGTAATAAAACCAATAACAATAACAATAGTAAAACGAATTGTTCAAAACCCGTTCGACGAATAGAAGTGGCAGAGGGGGCAGAGCAAACATGTAACTGCACTGGTGGGGATGCCGATGAGCCGATCATGAAAGCCTTCTCGCAGTGGATGCAGACGGTCCTGAGACTTGACGATGATACCTCGCTTTCCACCACACAAACGCGCATTTCCTGGCGTTCTTCGTATGTTGTGGTGGTCTGCAGTGCCATGAGGGGGTGCATTAACGGACCAGCAGAGTGACATCCAGCAGGCCAGCAGATCGGCCTTAAAGCAGGAATCCGTGTAGAGAATTAAAATACATCTTGTCTCCCTCTCTTCTGCAATTCCACCAACAAAAACCTCCTTTTCTCCTCTCTTCTCCTCTACCGTTTTTTTTTCTTGTTTGACAATCTACAAACGCGGCGCTTCACTCATGCAAAAGGAACCGTGGTACTGTGTGTGTGTGTGTGTGTGTGTTTGGCGCTCTTCTCTTTCCGTATTATCTGCTCTTGCGTGGTTTACCCGCTCTCCTCGTCTGTGTCACCATTGTCGCGGTCTTTGTTCTTTATCACTCCTGCATCCCCAAGTTACCATCTTTTCCACAAATGACGGACAAAAGCGCTTATGGCGGTCTCTTTCAAGACCCGCCCTATCTTTCTAGCGATCCAGATCCCAACAAGACGGATCCCTATGACAAGCAGGATTGCATCCCGTCGCGGTACCTCGGGAAGAACATGACGGTTGGCGGCCGCGTTGCCTCTGGCGACCTCCCTGACGCGTACTTCGACAAGCAGTACCTGACGCTCGCCTCCACCGAGCAGAACGGCGGGAAGCCTGTGGGCTACGACGAGGACAAGTGGAAGAACGCGGCGGCCGCACAGCACAAGCAAAACGCGGTGTCTGACAGGGAGTTCCGCTACTCTTCGTACCCGCACAAGAGCACGGGACCCGGCAGCTACTTTGGTTGCTTCCAGGACAAGCCGTACGAGTACATGACGGAGCCGTGGGATGACGGGTCGAAGGGCAAGAGCGGCAGGAAGAGCACCGCGCGAGCGGCGGAGCCGGAGAAGACGCATCTGCCCAACATCAAGACGGGTCCCGCCAAGAAGGGCACCTACGGCTACCCAGGATTGCTGCTCGACAACCCAACCTACAACGAGAACTGGAAGGCCGAGCGCGAGAACGCAGAGAGGGAAGCCGCTAAGAGGGCTCTGCAAAACCCCGCGGGCAAGCCGCTGGGCCCCCCGCTGCGTGTCTCTGGTGTGAGCCGCGCTTACCTGGATGAGCTCCCTGGAACCGGCGTGTCGGGTGTCTACACCCACACCGCCGCCGCTTCTGCTAACGCAGCGGCAGCAAAGAAGACCTCGGCGAAGAAGTCCACCGCTGCTGCCCAACCCGCGGCACTGCACGAGAAGCCCTTCGTTGCGCGGGCGACTCGGTCGGGTGAAGACGGCTGTCTAAACCCCTTCCCAAATGCGTGGATCGGTCCCGATGAGATGAAGCCGTCAAAGACCGCACTTCTGAAGCAGGCGCAGAGGGAGAAGGCGGAGGCGGCGCGGCTGGCCAAGGCGCCACCGGTGTGGAGGCCTAACGCATTTGAGAAATCCTCTGTGGTCTCTTCTTGTCTGCGGCGCTTCTACTAGCCAGCAAGAAAAAAAACGAAGTTTAAAGAGCGCATTGCCTAAGTCTCACGTGCCATCCTTCACATCCCTCAATGTGTGTATAGTATACCTTATCTGCTGGTGTTGTATATTACCTTTTTCCGAAGCTTGTGAAGCTTTGCTAGATGTACAGTACGCATTTTCCATTTTCCGTTTTTTAATCTGTTGCGTTCACTTTTTTTGGGCCTCTTAGTCACTGAGAGGCCTTACTTCTGATGATGTTATTGGCACCTTTCTTGTTGTTTTCTTTGTGTGTGTTGTTGCGATATGTATTGTTTGAACGTGCTCGCCGACGATGCTTGCGTATGGAGGTGATCGGCAGCGCGTGAACTAGCAGCACACAACCAGCTTCTCTCATTCGTCGACAGAGTGTATCTGTGAGCACGCATGTCTTCCAGTTTGTTTTTATTTCACCATCTCTCTTCCCCCTTTTTTCCGATCATGTACCTTACGGAGTGCTTGCCGCATTGTGAAGTGCGCTGCTTCCTTGATTTTTGCTCTCTCCTCGTGTACTACACGATGTCTCCTTACCCAACGCGCGTTGTTGCTGAGCGAAGCGAGCCCTTTTCACCAACATAAAATATATTCAAAATTCGAAGAGAGACATTATCTAATATCACACTTGAAAGAAACGTCAAAACGGCGAGGATGGCTGATTAACTCAAGAAGAGGGGGAAAAAGGACTGCCCTTGCCTGAAATCCTACTGATATATAGAGGTTGAGTGAAAGCGCTCTACACGGAAAGAAGCGAGGCACTAAGAGCTAAGTCTTCGCGAATGGGTTTTCCTTTTTCACCCTCTCAGCACACTACAATATGCATTAAAAGAAGTAAAAGACATGTAAACTGGTACGGCCATGCGACGACGTCGGCTTCTCTCGTTTCTGCTTCATCGTGTTCTCTCATTTCTTTGCTGTCCGCCATTTGAGCTTCGTCAACACTTGTGCACACACATCAACGAGTGCATCGTTTTGCCTTTTTCTTCTCGTACAAATTCACGACCCTTATCATAAAAAACAACCACCAAAAAAAAAAAAAAACATTTATCTTTTGTCGGGGCCTCTGAAGCTACTTTACAACTGTATTGAAAAAAATCCAACACACCACAAAGGAGTTCTCCCCTCGCATTTAGTGCTTCCTGAGCAACTCAAAGCTGTTGACCTTGACGTGTGGACTGACGTAAGAAATAGCTTTTCACGGTCTCTCCTTCGATTCTGCCAGGTCTGTATTTATACATCCCTCCCTCTCCTCACCCCTTTGCATATATACATCTACATACATTGTAGAAGGGTCTATTAGTTTGGTTACTGTTTGTCTTTTGGCTCTTCGCATATCTCGTTTTTTCTGTTCATTTTGTTTTCCGGCTTCGTTTTACCACAGTGAAAGACAACAACTTTGAGGAAAAAAAAGGACACGTAGTGCGTTTAGTAGCGTCAACGATTTTTTTTTTTTGTACCAGCACTATACAATAGCTTTCTCCTTCTGGCCCGTACGGAAACACACGCGCCCTCAACAAGGCACGATATACCGTCGTAGCACCGACAACAGTAGTACGAAATACAGGCAGAATGGCTCAGGTTGCTGATGAGTCGCGTGCGCTGGAGAGCGAAGTGTTCCGTAGCAAGTACCGCCGCATCAAATCGATCGGCCGGGGCAGCTTCGGTGAGGCCGTTCTCGTGCGGTCCAAAGCAGATGGCAAGCGCTACGTCGCCAAGGCCATCGACTCGACCTCGATGACGTCGAAGGAGAAGCGCGATGTGCAGAACGAGATTCGCATTCTCTCCGCCGTGGATCACCCCAACATCATCCGCTATCACGAGCACTTCGAGGACGGCACGCTCATCTTCATCATCATGGAATACGCCGACGGTGGTGACTTGAACTCGCGCATTAAGGACGCCAAAAAGCAGGATCCGGCTTTGCCTTTCGACCCAAATTTGGCGATGTTCTGGTTTCTGCAGATCTGTATGGCGCTCAAGTACCTGCACGACAACCACATCCTGCACCGCGACCTCAAGACCGCTAACGTCTTTCTCACCTCCAAGAATGTGGTAAAGCTGGGCGACTTCGGCATTTCCACGATTCTGCAGAACACGATGGCGTGCGCCAAGACGGTCTGTGGCACGCCCTACTACTTCTCGCCGGAGCTGTGCCAGAGCAAGCCGTACAACAACAAGAGCGATGTGTGGGCCCTGGGCGTGGTCTTCTACGAAACCCTCACTCTGCGCCGCCCCTTCAACGCCAAGACACTGAAGGACCTTCTCAAGAAAATTTTGGTGGGCCAGTACGACCCGATCCCGTCGACCGTCCCGGTAGAGATGCGCTCCCTCTGCGCCAGCCTCTTGCAGGTGAACTACATGCAGCGCCCGAGCATCAACCGCATCCTAGAAAGCTCCTACGTGCAAAGCACCCTTCGCGGCTTCAGCGAGGACCTCGCGCGTCAGGTGGAGCGGGACAAGATGGAGTTCGAGGCGAAGCAGCGCACTGACCAGGAGAAGCAGTCGCAGAAGCCCCAGCAGGCGCCGCAGCAGCCGCCGCCCGAGCCGGTGGTGGAGCGGCCGGCGGAGCCCGCCAAACCGCAGATGAGCGAGCGGGAGCAGATGGCGATGCTGCGCGACATGGACCGCGGCAAGATGAAGGCGATGCTGGCGAGGCAGGCGGCAGAGGAGAAGGCCTCGCCCGCCGCCCCAGCGGCCCCTGCCGCGGGCCCCATCAGCCACCCTGACGTCGACGACGATGGCGACTACATCGCCCAGAAGAACGCCATTGTGAAGCAGACGAAGGACATCGTCGGCAAGTCGAACCTTGGCGGGCACCCAGAGGAGTTCGGCGACGGCCCAGTTGACAGCGCACCGCAGGTGGAGACAATCACCATGTCCAACGGGCAGACGGTGTTGGCGCGTGACGCACGCAGCCACCTGGAGAAGGAGATGGGGGCGGACTTGGTGGACCGCGCTGTGGAGATGTACAACGCGGGTGCGATGAGCGGCCTCACGAACTCCGAGGTGCAGCACGAGCTGAACGCGCTGGTGGGCCCGAAGTTTGCCCACAACTCTAACGCCATTACCAAGTTAGCGGTGTGGGAAGGCAAACAGAAGGTCATCAACGCATAGAGGCGGTACTGCACGGTTTGCCTCAACTGTCTATATATATACATATCCTCCTCTCCTTTTCATTCTTCCTTCTTGTATTCCCCTATTTCCATTAGGTACGATCGATAGCTGCACAGTGTAAACTTTTCCATGTTCCTTTTCTCTCCCCTCCTGTCGCGATTTTTTTTCCTGAGTTTTTTTTTTTTAATCTTGTGTGAAGCCGCAGCCGACAAATTGGGTGGCGAGTGTTTGTTAGTTGTTGCTTCCTTTTTGTGACGGACGCGCTCTGAAGTTCAACGTCTCTCTGCTTTTTGCTTGTTTTTGCTCTGTTCTAAAGCGCAGGCGGCCTCAGAGTGCTGGCTCTTGTTTACCCGAGCGTGCTGGACACTGCTGGAGCTGGGTCTGTTTCTTTACTTTAACCGGTCCGCCCTTTTCAACAGAGTTGCGCAGGGGTCTGCTCTCCTGCTGTATTCGTCGGCCCTCCAGATTGCAAACACGCAAACAAGCCGACGCAGTGAGGCACGAAGAGGCCGCCAGTGTGCTGCAATACACAGATTAACTGTGTCACTACGTGCATCACATATGCATCTGGTTGATCAGCCTCTCGGAGCAAAAGAAAAAAAAAGTACGAAAGCCGGATGCACGCTACAAAAGCCAGCAACAACAACAACAAAAGGAAATGGGGTCTATAGCGCACAACGATTGTTCAGCTTTGCGTTCGTCCCGTTGAAAAATTAAGAGGAGACGTGAATGTGAGCTGGCATGCTCGCTTTTTTCTATGTTTCCATTTTCCGAGTGAGGAGGCATCCTGTTTACCCGAGCAAACAAACAAAAAACAAAACAAAAAGATCTGTGTGCGTGTGCTTGAGTGGGGAAGAGCGGGATGCACTGCTGACTGCGTGTGCTGCGCCTCGTACATGGAAAGTGGTGCCGCCATTTGGGGGTGCATGTGCAGCCTGTGCGATTCGTGGGATGTAGAAAAGGAATTGGCTTCAGTGGACCGAGGCAACCACCCACTTCTTCTGGTGGTGTGTAAAATACAAAAAAATATATATCTTCTTTGAAGCAACCTTTTCAATCTAATTTTGTCTTTTGTCTTTTCTTAAAAAAAAGGAGAGGGTGGAGAAAGGCGTTTGCGCCTGCTCTCTGCGCTCGCCTTTCCTACGCGCTCTTTCGAGAGTCCCTCAGTGCTCCTCAGCGCTGTCTTCCACTGTAGGAGAATGCCTCAATTTTTGTGCCGGTTCATGTATTTGTTTTTCTCTTCTCTACTATTATTCATATCCTTGTTTTCTCTTTAACTGCGGATAAAGCTGTTTAGCTTTCCAATGGGTCTTTTTTGTTTCTTTTTTTTTGTAATCACCTATGTTACTTTTACTTTCTTTTTTCCAGCTTCTTTTTTGCGTATCTTTGCGTAGGCTAGGCTGCGTTTGTGAGAGTGTTGTGTAAGCTTGTGTATTTTTAGTTTTCCACTGTGCCAAACAACAACAACAAAAAAATAAAAATGAGAAACAGAAAGCCCGCACGCAAGCTGTTTTTACGTCTCTTCGCTCTTTTCATTTCGACAAGCTCACGTAGCGTGGCAAATTGCTGCTGCCTTGCTCTTGACAACTGAGCTGCGGCGTTTCCACACAACGGTTAGCCGCTCGTTATTCTTGCGTGCAGCGAGCTCGGTGTTGCGTTCAAGGGCGTTTGTTCTTTCAGTCGTAAGGGCACATGAAAAATATATATATAGAGAAGTGTCGCCGAGACCCGGCGACGACAACAGGAAAACACTCATATCTTTTCCTTGCGCGATATTCTCTGAGCTCTTTTGCTTTATCTTTCAGTCCTCCGAGCTGCTCATTGTACTTCTTCTATCCTCCCTATTTAGCGTCTTTTCGCACTCTTGACGTCCACAAACGCACACCAGCGACGACGCTCGCTGCAACAATTAGCTGCATCTTTATCAAACTGGGCAAACTCTCTTTTTTTTCTTGTTTCAAATTTTTCATTAATCTCGCTGCTCGTGTACATATCGTGGGCGTCTCTTACAATTGCCAATAGACTTGTTGTCATTTCGTTGAAGTTCTCAGTGAGGAGCTCGGCACTGGCTACAGAGACGGTCACCACACCAGAGCAGCAGACGACGCCTTAAACGCGCGCAAAGCTCCTCAACAAGTACAAAACAACAACAACAACAAATTAATTCATCGCAATTGCGCTGTAGTAGTACGTGCAACGCAACACTTCAATAGTTCTTTGTGCTTGGTTGTACGCGGCAACATCGTTTAGTGGAGCACCTGTATTTGTATCTTTCCCGTGGAGCAATAGATCTCGAGCGTGAGAAAGCCAGAACAACATTATCAACAACAATAAGAGCGTATAGCTATCAACTGCGTACACAGTAAATAGTTACAAAAAAAGCAATGTTTCGTGATCGCATCCGTGTTCGCCCTGCGGCTAGCCGCTCATCGTACACTACCCCAGCTGACAGCGACAACACGTACACCTATGCACCTACCGCTGACTCTGCCAGCTCCTTCGCCCCCTTCGCGAGCGACTCGCAGCGTGGAGACGTGCCCCTCTCGACTTCCCCCTATGCAGAGGACGGCACTGACGCTCTGCGCTACGCCCGCCGCATCGCCCAGCTCGCTTACGACACCGTCGGCAGCGTCTTTGGTGCTTTCCGTGCTCGCGGCGACGACGCGGAGGCGTACGGCGAATCAAAAGATGCGATGGCTGCCGTGCCGCAGCCACCAGCCGCTTACCTCTCCTCCCCTGCGGTGCCGCCCAACACCCCGTACACTGCGTCATCTACCTCCCAAGCTCCCTTCGCCTCTGCGCACGCCACCGGCGAGTCGTACAGGACGGAGGCAGCTGCTCATCTGTCCGACACGATCGAGCGGCGCCGTCCCCGCACCAACGGACAGGGCTACGATGCTGACTATTCGGGCTGGAACGCGGAGCAGCGCGACCATGCACCTCGCACGGAGAATGCCATCGCCCTGCCTCGCACCGCCCCTGTGCGGGAGGCCCCTCAGTATCAGATTACAGTCAACCAGTACTTCGCGGCCCCGCAGCACACCGCCTACCCGGTAGTGGCGACGATGCCGGAATACGCAAGCCCGCGCGTGAGTGCTGCGGCGACGGGATATCAGCCGCGTGTCAGCCTCCTCACGGTGCCATCGACCATCCGTCCGCCGGTGAAGAGGGAGCGCTCTCGAACGTCGGCGAGGCCGGCGGAGGCACCCGCGGCGAAGAAGGCGGCGCCTGCCCGAGACGCCTCGGATGTGTCGCTGAGCAACGCCCCGTCCGCCATTCCCCTGGGCTCAGCGGAGAACTCGCTCACCGTGCCCATCTCTCTTGCCGGCAGCGGCGGTGCTCCACTCTTTAGCAAGGCAAAGGCTGCTGAGGAGCCCGCGATGACGGCGGGGACTGCGGCAACGGCACCACTGTTTGGGGCCAAGACCGCAGCATCGGGAAGCTCGCCCTTCATGTTCGGTGTCAAGCCTACTACAACAACAGCAGCAACGACGACGAGCACCTCTGCCACCACCGCTACAAAGCCGGCAACGTCTGCGCCGTCCTTCGGCAGCTTCGTCAAGCAGGGCCCTCCAGCAGTGATCGCAGACGACGACGGCTTCGCGCCAAACGCGGGCGACGACGAGGACAACAAGGAGAAGACCAAGGCAGCGACGGCGCCAGCAAAGACCGGCATTTTCTCCAGCGCCTCTTCCGTCAAACCGGCCTTCTCTGGCTTCACGACAAACGCGACGACGGCGGCGGCGGCGGTCCCACCAGCCAACCCCTTCTCCTTCAGCCCAAAGCCCACGGAGAAGACGTCAGGCACCACCTCTGCCACGACAGCAGCCCCGAGTGCAACGCCCGCCACAAGCGCAGCGCCGAAAGTAAACAGCTTTGTGAAGCCTGGTCCCACTGCGGTGATGCCGGACGACGACGGCTTCGCCCCTGGCGCCGACAGCGATGACGACAAGGACAACCACAACAAGGAATCTGCCAAGGCTGAGCCACCGAAGCCGCTCGCCTTCAGTTTCAAGGCCAGTGGCGCGGCTCCGGCCTTTGGCAGCGGCTCGCCCTCCCCCACCACCACCGCCCCTCTCTCCACATCATCACAGTCGCCGTTCACCTTCACAACGAAGGCTGCGGACGCGGCGCCTCCTCGTGCGGCCCCCGCCCCCGCCACATCCTTCTCCAACAGCTTCGTAAAGGCGGGCCCTCCAGCGGTAATCGCAGACGACGACGGCTTCGCGCCGAACGCGGACAGCGACGAAGACGGCGAGGCGAAGGACGGCGCCAAGAAGGCGAGGCAGGACTCGACCGCGCCGGCCACCGCGGCCTTCTCCTTCACGGCGAAGCCGGCGTTTGGAACGGGGGGCATGACGTTTGGTGCGTCCTCGGGCGCCACCACGACGCCCAGCTTTGGCACCGCGCCTACGTCCGAGGCACCTGCGAACCTTTTTAAGTTTTCCGTGCCGCCGACGTCCGAGGCGCCGGCAAATCCCTTCAAATTTACGCCTGCGCCGACGACCGGTGGTTCGTCTGCCACGCCTTTCGGTCCAAGTGCGAGTGCCGGCGCGACTGGAGCCTCTCCATTCGGCTCCGGTGCATCCACGCCCTTCGGGACTGGTGCGTCGTCCACTTTCACTTTTGGAAAGTCGAAGTAAAGTTTTTCTCCTTAAAGGTGCTGATGCGTGGCAGATGCAGCGTCTCTTGCAGCTTTGAGCTTTGGACACATGCGCAATTATTATTTTGATGCGTACGTGAAGTCTGTTATGATGATTTTAAATAAGGACTCGCCGCAGAAAAAAAAAGAAAAACAGCGATGTAGCGTTGAGCTTATGAGTGCTTCGCCGCACGTTTTAATAAGCAACCTAATTCACCTCTTCTTCATTGGATGCGAGTTTTGCTTGAAAGGCGTCAGTGTCAGTGGCGACAAATAAACTAAGTGGATCCTATAAATTTTTTTTTTTGTTTGTAGTGAAGGCCACGTGTGTCGGATTGTGGCTGTTGTCATTTGAGCGCATTTGCTGAAGCTGTCGCGCTTCGCCGCGTTTTTGTCACGGTAGTTGTTATGCTATGTTTGTACATTGAGTAACCAAAACAGTAGTCATACTTGTTAGCTCCGGTCCTAGGAAAAAAGAGCGCGTCTCTTGGAGCATCGTGACCTCAGCTTGGAATGCCGCCATTCGTGAGGGATGAATTACTAGGCGGCACCATTAGCGTCATCTCTTTTTATTTATTTGGAATTCATGTAGTCTGCTGGCGAGTGTCAGGGTGTGAGGCAGATTAGCCATTTTTTTTTTAGACAGTCGGATATGTGTGTGCGCGGGTGACGCTGTGCTGTGCTGCCAGGACGGCAGCTGCAGTGGCAAACAAGCGCCGTTGGTTTTTGTTTAGGTATGTAACAAGGGTTTCGGAGTGCTGCTGCTTCTAATTTTCATCTTTTCGTCCTGTCCTACCCCCCAATATACGTGCAATTTTTTTTTTTTGACATTTAAACCGCAAAACCGAAAAGCGAAAAACAATCAACAGCACAAGAACAACAACAAAAAGAAAAAACACGCACGTCTATGATTCTACTTACATTCCTGTTGCTGCTATCGTTTTCGCACCACCTTTTTCCCCAAACTCCTTCTCACCCACATTTTTCATTGACACTTTACGTTCTCGCTTTCATCACGGAAGAAACTGCTCTTCGTTACATTTCCTCATCGTTTTTCTGTTTTGTGTTGGCGTCTCTTCCCAGCACCTCCTAGCGCTGTACACTTCTCTTCTGTTGTCTTCATTGCGAAGGCCTCCTCTTCCACTACTCACGTTTTTTTTTTCTTTAGTATACTTGTGTTTGTTCTCACTCCTCTTCATTAATTTTTCTTTTCGTACTCTCGCTTCTTTACGCCCCGTGAAGTCATTTGTGCCATGTCTTCTGGTGCTGCTCAGCGCGAAGAGATTCAGCTCAAGCTGCAGCAGCTGCGCGAGCGACATGAGCGTGAGCGAGCCGCCTTCGACGCCGTAGCCATTGCGAATCCGCAGCTCACGGCGGAGGAGGTGACGGCGCTGGCGCAGCGCAAGGCGGAGGAGGAGGTGCCGCAGTGCCTTGTGGTGGAGGGCGTGGAGGTTCGCGTGGGCGACAAGGTGCGGGTGCGGGACGATGTGCAGCTTCTCCATCGCGCCGATCGCGGCTACTTTGGCCCTGATGTGCTGAAGCCAATCTACCTCGGCGAGCGAGGAGAGGTGGTGCGCGTCATGGCGTCCTTCCAAGGGAAGCCAGCGGTGGAGCTGTGCTTCGCAGACGGCGTGGCCAAAGTCTTCTTTGTGGAATGCCTTGAGGCGGAGGCTGCGGTGGCCGGCAATCCAGCCGCGTCACGGAGCCGTCGTGTGGACCCGTCGGAGATTCCCATTTTTGTGCCGCCCACGAAGCCTCTGCCGCCTCCGCCCAAAGCCGAGACACTGCCGGATTGGCGGCAACTTTCCATGCCGCACCGCAGGACCGCTGGCGGCTTCCACAACGTGTCTGTGTCACCGGCAGACCCGCCGCCTCCCCCGCCCACCGTGGCGGCCATACGCCGTAGCGAGCCAAAGCAGCGCATGGAGAAGGCCAAGGCGGCGCCGCCACCGGTGTGCTCCGCGTCTCCCTCGTCGTCGCCAGCAAACACAGCGTCTGCGGCTCCTTGCTCTGCCGCCACAGCGTCCGCGGCTGCCCCACCGGCGCCGCTTCATCGGAGCCCACCGGCCGTCGTGATGAAGGAGTCGCCCGTGAAGGCAGCGAAGGCGCCACCACCAGAAGTGTCATCTCCCTCAACGGCAGCACCGGCCATCAAGCGACCCTCCACCGCTCTGTCCACCACTTCCTTGCCTCGTCCTCACACCACCCAACTTCCCACAACACCTGCGCTTCGTTCTGAGTGCGGTGAGACCGGCAGTAGCGGCAGCAGCCCCACGCCAGCAGTTCCCCTATCGGAGAAGAGAACAGCAGGCGCTGCCACTGCATGTAAAGATGCTGGGAGTGTGCAGGAGCAGCGCTCGCTGAATGGCGCGTCGGCAACGCCACTCCGCCATCAGGTACCACCGACAGGCGTGACCACGTACCAGGCAAAGTACGAGCTGCGTGACGACGCCTCCCGCATCCCACGACGGCAATCCGCCTCTGCGGCGGTATCTGCGGTGGCCACGGGGACACGTGTGTGTTGGGTGTGCGGGCTGTGCGAGGCCGACGGAGCCCTCACCGTGCCCACACGGGTGGCCTTCCCATCGCAGTGCACCGCTATGTTTTCCCTCTTCGCCGTTCTCACGCGCAAGTTGCAGTGGGACAAGTCGCAGCGCGCGGCGTCGCGTCTCTTCACCGACAAGGGCGTTGAGATCAAAGTTGCAAGTGCGGTGCGAGACGGCATGAACCTGGTGGCCACCACCGGCTGTGAGTACCGCAGCGACGCACACCCAGATGCCTTCCGCTCCGTGCCGGATAGCCGCCCTCTTCCTCCGCCTTCCTCCCAGCCGCCATGTCCGGCAGATCCCGCAAAGCAGTCTGCGCCCAACACGTCGCCTGCCGCGCCGGTGTCACCGCCGGCAGCGAAGCGAGCGCCAGTGATGCTGCAGCGCAAGTCTGTCACTGCCAGCGTTGCTGCCGCCACGAATCCCAAGCACAACAACCCGGCACCGCCGTCGCCCGCAGTGGGCAAACCCAAGCACATTCGCGTGTACGAGAACGGTTTCTACGACGACAACATCTATCGTACGGTGACGGTGCGGCCGACCTTCAAGACCCTCGTCTCCCTTAAAGCGACCATCACACGCGAGCTGCAGTGGCGCGACGGGAAGCGAGTCGACCTCCTCTTCGACGCCTGCGGAGCGGAGATATCCGATCTCGGTGCGATCTGCGATGGGGACGTAGTGGTGGCCTCGGCGGGGGACCGGTTTGTCATCCCGTACCCCAACACCCCCATGCACATGGAGGCGATGAAGCTGTCCGAGCGCCTCGACCCTTCGCGGAGGTGCTAAGCAGAAAAAAAAGAGGCCTGTGTTAGAAGAGCGTGGCACACCAGAGAACAGACGCGAGAGGGGGAGAGGAAGACTACATGATTTAACGGGAGCAACTCTGAAAAAACGTGCATCACTACTGCGATAAAAGCAAAAAAGAAACACCGCACATGTTTTGTGTTCAAAGAGGTGTTTCCTGAGTTAGCGACACGATGTCTCTTCACGAGTTCACGCGCGTTGAAAGCGCGGTATGCTCATTCTTTTTTCACGTCTCTCTCTCTCTCTCTGGTTATGGTGGCGATGATTCTCTGTGTTGTCTTTCATGAGAGAGGACTTAAAAGTAAGGCATAGAGATACACTCCCTTCCACAAGCTGTGAAACTCTTTCTGCTGTCTGGTCAAAAAATAATAATAATAATAATAATAATAAATAAAAACCCTGCCAAGGCAAAGCAATTTTTGGCTTCATTTACGCATGTGTCGCAAATGCCATCATGAGGCGAGACTCACTGCGGAAAGTGCGCGCGATATGTGCTACGCTATATGAGAAACGATCTCCTGAAGCGCGCGCGAAACGCTTCCCCCACTCTGCATCTCTCTCTGTGCTTGAATGTTCTGCGTCTTCTTCTCCACTTTTTCACTTGCTGCTTATTAAACTTTTTGCTGGTGTTTGCTTCGCCACTGCGTAATGTGTGCCATGTACACCTCCCTCCTCCACTCTCTCGTGTTGCGCTACTCCCCTCTTCGTTGACAGCTTAGATAAAAGAAAAGGCCGGCACAGTGTATTGCGGTGTCCTCGCCATCTTTGTTTTCTCTTCGTGTTGTGAATTAGCACCCAAGAGAGGCACTCCACGCTAGTGACGTCACGCCTTTCATACAACCCCCTGCTCAACGCAGTCACTCATTCAAATGGATGACGATCTCACTAGCGAGCCATTCAGGGTCGTGCCAAAAGGGATGCTGATCCACGCAAAGGCCTCGCAGGCGCTGCGCGGTGCCACACGCACCTTTTCAATGGAGAACACCGGCGACGTAGTTCAGCTGGTGAATTCACTCATTCAGAGCTTCTTGCAGAGTGCACTACCTTCGACGTCGAGTTGGACAAAGGTGTACACGTTTGGTTCAAGCGGACTTGGTGCCGCGATTGCGGGTAGTGACATCGATTTGTATGGTGAGACTTCCTTCTTTCTTCTTTGTTTTTGTCTTTTTGTTTTTGGTAGTTTTTTTTTTGTTTCGTTTCTAACCCTCCTCTCCCCCCTTTAAGCTTTAACATATAATTATGCAACTACTCGCTTCTCTGTATCGCTCGCTCTTTCAACTTTTCCTTCTCCCTTTCTCCCCCTCGACATCCTCTTCTTCTACGTTCTGTTCCCTCTTCCACTGTTGCACACTTTACGTCCCATCCTTTTCCTCTGCCTCCCCCCTCAACGCGCACATGTTTGCCCTCGCTCCTGTACACCGCTACGCTGTGAATTTGTTGAGGACCGGCAACTCTTTTTTTTTTCTCTTTCCTCCGCTTCCTTCCTCTTCCCTCTACCTTTTTGCCCCTGACTTATCCCTGTTCATGGTTGTTCTTGTCTGTTGCTGGATTAATTTGAGCGGACTTTTGTCTATTCATCATTACCACAACTCACACCACGACAACTTGAACTTCCCTTTTTTTTTGCACACACTGGAAACTGCCACGTGCTGCACATCTTTCCACTGTGCAACGAAATCAAATAAAACAATCGAATGACGCTTCTCTATAAAGAATTGCGCTGTGCTCCTCCACCATTGATGTCAGTCTCTTTTACACAAAACTGCCTCAGTTTCTGAACGGGCGCCTCGCTGACCTCGTCGTGGTGACGTCCACACGCGTGCCTCTCATCAAGTTCACCCACGAAGCCGTCCACGTCGATCTCCTCTTCGCCTCGGTCGACCTAGCAGAGCCGCCAAGCAGCGCGGAGCTTCTGCGTGACGATTTTCTCTATCGTGTCTCAGAGCACAGCAGAGCCACGGTGAATGGCATCCGCACCATTCTCGAGATCCGGCAACGTATTTGCATGCCCCCGGAGGACTACGCGTGCGTGCTTCGCGCTGTGAAGTACTGGGCGACAAGGCGGCGGGTGTACGGCAACTTGTACACCTTTCCCAATGGTGTGTGTCTGGCCATCATGGTGGCGCGGGCTGCCCAGCTGAGCCCTGCGCGAGATCCGAGCGCCGTGCTGCAGTTCTTCTTCGAGTTGTACGTACGGTGGCTCTCCAAGGACGCCCGCATAGCCCCAATCGCAATCGTCCGGTCGGAGCAGTGTCCCGCCATGGCGGATGTGCCTGGGATGACGCGCGCGTGGGACTCCGCACGAGACTTCAACGACCTCTTCCCTGTTCTCAACCCTGCCCGGCCCATGGTGAACGCCGCCTACACCGTTGGCCGCTGCGGCCTTCAGCTATTCTACCAGGAGCTTCTGCGTGCCCATCGTATTTTGGGAAAGACCGATGCTGCCAGCTCAGATGTGCCGCCGTACGATGCGCTGTGGGAGCCCTACAACATCCTGCAGGACTACCGTTACTTTGTGGGCGTGCACATCGCAAGCGTCCACGAGTCTGCAGCGGCGTGCGAGAATGTACTCAACGCGTGGAAGGGCTTCATAGAGAGCAAGCTGCGTCTCCTCGTCTACGCGCTGGAGTGTGTGGCGGAGGTGCGGCCCTTTCCTCTCCCCGTCATAGAAGCCGCCTGCAGCGAAGTTGTTGAGAAGGGCGTGACGCTGTGGCAGTCGTCGCGCTCCTTCTTGTTTGGTGTGCGTTGTGGTGATAGGGACTTGCACGAGAGCTTCTTCGCCAACGCTTTGGCGGAATTCGAGTACGCCGTGAGGGAAGGTACCGCTCCGCGTTTCGGCTTCGTGCGCGACGAAGCCACCATGCGTGGCCCGTGGTTCTCTTTTTCAGATAAGCAGCAGACAGCGGCATCAACGAGCTCTGTGCTGCACGCCTTACACGCCGCATGTGCCTCAGCTCCATCCATTGACCACTAGTTCTTATTGGGTTATATATATCTGTTGTGTTTGTGCAGACTTGGTTTGTGGGAGCTGCAGCAGCTGAGCGAAGATACACTGTGTCACGAGCTTACCGTGCACAACCTAGATGACACCCATGAAAAGAAAAAAATGTCGGCTGTTCTAAACAAACGAAAAAGAGGAGTGCTTTTCATTTTTCTCAGGTTTCATCTCAACCGGACGGATACAACCGGAGGAAAACATGATGGATGCTTGGCAGTCCTGCGTCATGCACAGAATAGCGTATTTGGCCACTCTTCCGCTCCTCATGTCTGACGTGTGTGTGACTCTACTAAAGGCATGGGAACTTCCAAACACGGGTGGTGCGCTTGTGATCTGTGAGTCTGCAGCTGTGGAGACTTACATCCCATATTACATAAGATAATCTCCATGAATTATCGATGATGCTTTGTTTTGCTCACTTCCTTTTCTCTCTTCTTCACCCTTAGTGCCTTCAAAGTGTTGTTTTCTCCCTTGAGAGCAGGTGCAGCACGATCACTGTCTTTCACGCACACAAACAAACAAACACTATTATACATTTGTGTCGAGTCAGGCACAAAAGGTTTCTCTCGTGTGTGCGTCGACGCACCTGACACAATTAGCATGAGTTTCTTTTCAAATCCTCTGGCCGAGGAGGATGAGGTGGTGCCACCGGACTACCCGCTGGGACAGTACGACGAGCGCAAGCGAGAGGACGACTTCAACGAGCTTCTCGTTCGCTCCACCAAGCTCGAGGCGCAGTATCGTACCTCGGGCGGTGCTGCAACGACGGAGCAGCCAGACCTGGTCGTGTGCTTCCGAGAAAATCAACAGCTGCGTTCGACACTGGAGGAGCTGTGGGGTGAAATGAGGGACGACGTGGATGCGAGGCAGGCAAGTCTCAAGGAAAGGCTGCTGTCTTCGGTGGAGAATTTGCCATCGTTGCCGGCGCCATCGCCTCCATCTTCCACGGTGGATGTTGTCATCGACGCAGTGAGTGCGCAGATGGAAGGTCAAGCATTGCAGCGGGAAGCCGCCGCGAGTCAGCTGATGGACTCGGTGAGTGGGCTTGCTGCACCCCTCGTTAAAGGGGAACACGCCGCTGCCGTACCACCCACTGCGAGCGCGTTCACAGCACTGCAAACCACTGCGATGTCGCACTCACCGCATGAGGCACTGCCCACATCCAGCACTGCGGGCAAGTTGTCTGCCGCCGTCGACATGCGTGAGGTGGGGGATGCTGTGCGAGCACTGGAGGCGCAGCTGCCTTGCATGAGTGCCGAGGAGGCGGCATTGGCCTCCGCTGCTGTGCGGCATCTTCTCTTCGGCATGCAGTCCTGGACGTCCCTCGTTGAGCGGCGTGCGGTGCTCCGGCGCAGCGTGTTGGCAAAGGCACAGGAGCAAAAGGAGGCGCATCTTGCTGCTCGAACAGTTGCAGTCTGGACAGCGTCTAAGCAGATGGCGAGTGAGAGCGCAGAGGCGCACGGCGCCGCGCCTGCCTCTCTTACGGCGGGTGCGGCACCGCCTCTCTCCTTCGATCTCGCGGTGGCGGAGGCGTTCAATAAGGAGCTGAACGAGGGGAACTTGCGTCTGGAGGCGGTGTTGGCGCGGCTGCTGGCAGGGCAGGAGGGCCCGCGGCAGACCTCCTTGGCCGGCAGCGCGCTGGTGCAGTACGTTGGCCTTCTTGATCACGCCCGGGAGTTGGAGGAGGAGGTGCATCGCCTGGGCTGTGCAGTTCTTTACCTGCGTGCCGCACTGACCGATCCCGCCTCTGTGGATGCGCAGGAGCTGGTGAGTGCCGCATCTACTTCGCTCACGTCCGCCATGCATGCGCCTCTCGGCCCGGCGCCGTGCGAGTCGGTGTGGGCTGCACGGCAACAGCAGATCAACCACGTGGAGAAGTCACTGCGCGAGCCCGCAACGGGAGCAGAGGAGGCAGCAGCCCTCACAACAGACGTTGTGGCGGATGAGATCCTCCTGCATGGCCTTACAAAGCTATTGGAGTTGTACGACGCCTGTCTGAACGGCGTTGCGCTGCTTAGCGCACACTTCGAGAAGCAGTCCGCCAACGCCACGTTTCTCGTGCACGCCATGCGTGGCGGCGGACCCCTCGACGATGCCACGGTGGAGCGCGTGTTGGACGTGCCCGTGCCGGATGTAGCAGCGGTGCGCGAATCTTTCGCTGATTGTGCGGCCTCGTGTGCAAGAGTTGCTGCGGACCTGCACACACATGTGCAGAAGGCCGCCAAGGCTGCTGCGACAGCACTGGCGCGTTGGGACTCCGTGCGGACGTTATTGGTGGACCTTCTCCGCCAGACGCTTTCGCTGCTGCCACCGGACAGCGGGGACGGGACGGAGATGAACGCCCTGTTGGCTGCCTACGCCGATTGCGAGAGACCGTCCTCTCTTACCACTGACATGCCGTTGCGGGAGTGCGTACAAGTCGCTCCGCGCTGGGCGGAGGTGTTACAGGAGGAAGTGGCGGTCTTTCAGCAGGAGAAGAGAGCGCAGCGGACACGCGTCAAGGAGCTCTGGTTGACGCAGCAGGCCGAGGCAAACAAGAAAATGACGTGGCTGATGAAGCAACCGAATGCGCCACTGCTTCAGCAGCTCTGTGCTGCGGAGAAGGAGAAGGGGGAGCTGCAGCAGCAGATACAGCTGCATAGCAGCGCCACGACCGACACAGCTGAGCTGCAGCACACGCTTGCGGAAGTGCAGAGGCAAGTGGAGGCGGAGACTCTGTACAACACAAGACTGCAGAATGAGGTGGACGAGGTACGCGCGAACAAGTTGCAGCTCGAGGAGGAGCGGGCCAGCCTTCTTGCTCTCCTCTCGCAGGCTTGAGTTGATTCGAAAGGAGATTCAGGGAGTGAGAAAGAGCGAGGGGCGCATCCCTGTGATCGGTGAGGATGAGGGTGTGTGTGCGTGCGAGTAGTTTTTTTTTTTCGTTCCTTTGCCTGAGTGAGCTTGAGTTGCACTTACCCGACGTAACGCAATAGAGCGAGTGTAGTTCAGCTCTCAGCACCTGCTACTGTTAATGAGCACAAGCAAGTTGAAGTGAAAGGAAAGGAAGCGTCAAACAGAGCCACGTTCCGCGGCATTTTTACCACTCTACGGTTGTGGCACGCACATGAGGTAGGGTCCATGGCACGGCAACGAGTCGCTGCGCCGCCAACGAAGAAAAAAACAACAAGAAAACGTATGGTTCTACTTGATGCATGTGTGACCGGGAGTTTGTTAATTGACTTTGCTCTCCTCCTCCGGGTTGCGAACGCAGGTGCCTCTGCGTCTAGCCTTCACCGCGATGCTCTCTCTCTTTATCGCACAGTACAACTGCTCTGCCTTTTTTCCTTGTCGCGATTCATAATCCTTTTTGTTTCTCTTCCATACGTTTTGTGGGGACGCATCTTAAACTCACCTCAACGCTGTCTCATCACACGTGGCCGATCTCCTGTTCATGCTTTTGCACGTCAGCGAACCTTATCGTACTTGCACAGCAGCGAAGGCTGAAAATTACCACAACAATAATATCTGCTTCCTTTGTTTTTTTCCATTTTGTTGTTCTCTTCTTCCTTTGTCGAAAGTAAAAAGTAACAGTAAACACACACACACACACACACTGGCGAGAAGACAACAACGCAAGATGTCGTGCCAAATCGGTCAGCAGAACTGGATCTTCACGGATTCGGCCGCGTGCAGCGTGGGCCCTGATATGCGTCTTCGCCAGTGCATCTGTCCCCTGACCACGTGCGTCGCAACCACGGCGGGGTACAATTGCGAGCTGACGACGTCGATGAAGGTGCTGTGCGGTCTCCTGGTCATCGTGTGGATTATCGCGGCGTGCGCGTACGTGTACGTTTCGAACTTCATCGGCGAGCTTGAGTTGGAGGCTCGTGCGGAGAAGGTGGTGACGCTGAGCCGCGACTACTACTACAACAAGCTTTTTGGCATGGGAAGCCCGGCGTCTCCGTCCAGCGTGTACGTCCCTGGTGAGAAGCAGCACGCAGAGTGACTGGGCAGAAAGGGGAGGATGAGCTCATGAGACAAAGTATGAACATCTACACACACAAACTCAACAAAAAGAGAACAGTGCGATCTGCATTTATTGTCGAAGCGCGAAATAAAAAGCAAGCTATGCGTTTTTGCGCGAGTGTCTGTGTATGCACTTTCGTGTCGGAAGGATGCGGGGATTTAACAACATTCATAAGGCTAACATGGTTTGGGGCTACTAAAGGAAGAGTAAAATAATACAAGTCCAAGAAAAAAAAGGAACTTTTAAGCAAGTAAGTGTCGATTCTGAAACTCAAGTTTTCCGTTGCCATCGACTAACGTTTTTTTGTAATCCAGTCGACTCCATTATAAGTTTTTTTTTTTTTTTTAGCTTCTCAAAGGCTGTTCTGATTTTTTTTTTGTTTACGCCGGGGCATGGAACATTCGTTCCTCATCGATGCTTTTACCCTTGAAACACCTTTAAATGCTGTTAAAGCAGTGCATTCAAAGGTATCACAGTTCTCTCATGTCGATGGAAGAGCAAAGAATGGATATTGTGACGCGATATATTCTTTTAACAGCTTGTGTGTGTGTGTGTGTGTGTTGATTGCTGACGCGACGGTGCTGATGGCCGTCTCAGCAATGCGTGGGAGGACATGAACAAAACTGAAAAGGCCATGCCTTTTCCTCTACTTCAGCCCGAAGATGCTGCATTCCATCATCTTCGTTGCGCATCATCTTGTGTGCACGTTATGCATCTTTTTTTTTTGTCTTCTCCACGTTTCGTGTTTCACTGCGGTGCACATAAATTGAATGAAAGTATTCTTATCCCCCAAGGAGGATATCCACAAGATTCAGATGGTGCTTTTCTTCTGCAGATCCTCCGGTGGCGTACCATCAGTCAATAGCGCTCCTTTTTTCAAGTCGCACAATCATGAGGACCACTGCGTCAATAAATAAAGATCGCCGTGGCCGTTTTTGTTCGGCGGAATATGCGCGTATATTTCGCTCATTAGCAGGTTGAATAAGGTAACGATCTTTCATTGGAGAGGTCGTGCGAGACGCCTGGTTGTTGTAGTGCTTCTTTCTCTCCGCTGAATCACATCCTTGCCATTACCTCTTTTGTTCTTTCTCGCTTTGTTCCTCTCTTTTTGATCATCATCTTCACAAATTCTTTTGGCGTTGGCTTTACATTTATGTGTTGCTGGTTAGAAAGGTAAGCTTTTGTGATCAAGTGTACGCCAACGTATCGACAAGGGAGTCCCTTCTTATTCTTTTCCTGAACAGTTTTGTTGGCCCCTTTGCTTTCTTTCTGACTTGAAAGTGTATTTATATATATATTCATATTCTTTACTGTGAGGCATTCCTCCAAACCCAACTGGTTAGGCTCGTCTGTTCTCGTTCTCTTCGGCGACCGTAATCAAAAGTGAAAAGTATAAGCTGCGCTTCGCCAAAGGAGTGACCCGTTCAAAAAAAAAAAAAAAAAACCATAGAACACTTTTCCCTTTAAAAATAAGCACTAAGAAAAAAGCGATTAGACGCACGCACAAACGCATAGTTTTACTGTCATCCGTTTTTATTTTTTTAGCTGCTTTTCTCGTAGCACACCCACTTAAACCGCATCGATCAGCATTGGCACTTTTTCTTTTCTTCGCGTCTTCTCTTGAACCTTTCTGTCTTGTAGCTCATTTTGTTTTCTTGTAAAAGGACTTTTTCCTCCGCTATATCTTTGCTCCAGTTGACGGTGCGAACTGCACTCATTGAACATCTTTGCAAAGAGCTTTTCAAGCACCACACTTTATTTGTGTGCGCATCTGTCGCTCTTCGTCGCCTTTCTCTGATTCCGTCCCGCTCGCAAATTGTTAAGAGACAGCAACAGCAAAAGGTGCATACCCGCCTTATCAACAATGCCTCCGTTGGCACCGCAGCAGAAGACGGCGCTGGCGGCTGCGGCTGCGGCAGGCGCATTGGTTGGTGTTGCGGCCCTGACGTGGAGTGTGAGGCAGCTTAAGCGCCATCGCAATGAGGGTGGTGAAGGCCGCGGTGTCACGCCGGAGATGTGGACGCCGGCGCAGGTGGCGGGGTGGCTGCGTGACAACGGCGTCAGTAAGGCGTCTGCCGCTCTCTGCCTTCGCTTCAACTTGACAGGCGAGGCGCTGCTGCGGGTGACGGAGCGCGACCTCTACCGCATGGGCATTCCCCTCCGCGACGCCCGGGTCATCTTGGCGACGGTGGAGGATCTGAAGGAGAGTCCGGTGCTGCTGTCGCGTGCGTCGCTGCCCACCGCGTCACGTCAGCCGTCCCTCGCCAGCGCCGCTTCGTACCCGCCCGCTGCGGCACCCGCCGTCACCACCGCCTCGCCGGGTGAGCGCTTCGAGGCGGCGTGGAGGGCGTTGGTGCGCACGTGTGTGCTGCAGGCCGATGACGCCTCCCCGTCGGAGCAGCAGCAGCGCGTCGTCGTCTACACAAGCGCGCTGCTCGAGTGCTTTCAGGCCCTCTCGCCAAGGGAGCAGGCCACCGCGCTGGCGTTGGTGGCTGCCGCAGAGGACGGCGCTGCGCTCTCGCCGGCCTCCGCCGCACGTGATGGCGTCTCCCCGCCTTCCGCAGCGACGGCGGTCGACGCCGCTCCCGAAGCTGCGGCCACTGCCGATGCCTTCCGCGCGGTGAAGGAGAAGCTGCAGCCCCTGCACGCCATGGTGGACGGCTTTCTGGACTTTCTCCAGTCGCCCGAATTAGATGCCGTGTCCGCTGAAGACTTCGAGGAGCTCGGCGAGCGTGTGGCGGGACAGGTGAAGCGCGTCATGCGCGTGTGCGAGCAGCTGCCTGACGAGATGAGCGGGCCGCTGCTGCGCAAGTGTGAGAAGGTGTTTGAGGCGCTGCTGCGTCGCCAAGGCACATCCACGACACCGACCGCCGACGCGCAGGAGAGCCGCAAGGCCGTTATGCAGGCGCTATACGACGTGATTGCAAGCGTCAAGGACCCGGCACTTCGCGAGCTACCACCTGCACAGCGTGTCAACATGCTTTCTGCGTTGGCGAAGAGGGCCGAGGCGATTCAGACGTTGGCCTCTGGCACGGTGGAGAATATGCCGAAAGACGAGCAAGTGCTGAAAATTGTCCAGCCGGTACTGCAGCTCATCCACGACGCTGCGCGTGTCAGCGCCGAGGAAGGAGAGATGGCAGAGGCAGAGGCGAATGCTGATGCAGCCGAGGAGGCCGACCGCCAGGCTGCGGAGGATCAAGATAGGGAAAATAAAGAGGCGAAGGCGCCGGGGGCGGAGGCGGACGTGACCAGCGCGGATATCCCCGTGATTGTGGACACCATCCGGAAGATCCAACAGACACTGCAGTCGGCGGAGTTTCAGCAGGCACCCGCCGAAGTGCGGGCTCAGTTGTGTGCTGTCTTGAGCCAGCGCATCACGGCGTTGGAGGACCGCACCAGCAGCCTCCCAGAGCCTACGCAGAGCTCCGTGGCGGAGCTGCTGCGCAACACTAAGACGGTGCTCGCCTCCGTGGGCAGCGCTGCTGCGTCGTCTGTGCGTGGTGTTGTGGGGGACGTGGAGGACGATGGTGACGAGGAAGGCGATGAAATCGAGGGTGAGGAAGCAGATGTGGAAAAGGAGGAGGAGGAGGGGCGTGAGGGAGAGGAGGACCAAACGGACGCATCGACTGAACGCAAGTCCCTCAGCATTGAGCGCTACGTAGAGCAGCTGGAGAAAATTTTCGAGTTCTTGTCATCTGAGGCGCTGGAGCACGCGCCAGCGGAGGACCGGGCGAAGATGGCGACGGAGCTGATGCAGCGCGTGGACAAGATTCGTGCCGACGTCAAGGGCAGTCCTGCCGAGGGTCCCCTTGTGGCGGAGCTGATCGAGCCTCTTTACGATCTCCTGCAGAACATGGCCACCGTACAGGCTCCGTCGAAGCAGTACCTCGAGGTCACCGCCCCTCTGCGCGATGTGCAGGAGCTGCTGAACAGCTCTACCTTTCAGCAGGCTCCCCATGCCGAGAAAATGCGTGTCGCGCGTGGGATTGTGCCACAGCTGCAGCAACTCACCACTTCGTTTGCGCATCTCACCGCCTCAGAGAGAGCCGCAGCGGAGGAGTTGGTGCGACCGATCAGCGAGGAGCTGCTCCGCATTGTCCGCGAGCGACCTGCAACGCAGATCTCTGCGCAGAGTGTCCTCGACCGCCTCCAGGCCGTCATGCGCACTATTCAAGGAGCGGAGTTCACTACCATGACACCCGCAGCCCGCAGTGCGTGGGCAGCAAAGGCAGTGGGCGAGCTGGAGCGCCTCAGCGACGACTGCGTGGCGCTCGGCTCGGAGGGCGAGGCACTGCGGCCCATTGTGCAGCGCCTCGAGACGCAGCTGCGTGGACTGTTTGCGATGGACGAGGCTGCCACGGAGGCAAAGGCTCCCGCCGCCCTTACATCAGCGGCGAAGGCCGCACAGAAAGATGCGGGCCAGCACGAAGGCGCTCCCTGGGCGACGGTGCGGGCGATGCAGACGGAGTTGGCGCAGGCAAGTGCCAGGGGTGCCTTCGTTGCCCCGACTCGCCTTCAGCAGATGCTGAGCGTCCTCGGCGATGCCGCGGAGGTGGCGGAGATGACAGACACCCAGGAAGCTCTTCTGCAGGAGTTTGGGGAGAGTTTGCGCCAGCACGTGGAGGGGGCGACGTCTGCCTCGGCTGACGGGGATAATGATGATGACGGTGATGTTGAGGGTGGCGACGGTGCCGAAGAGAGCGAGGGCGACGACGCGGATGCGCTTGACTCACTGCGGGTGTCGCTGCAGACGCTGCTGGATGTGGCTCTCGAGGACGGCGGCGTCTCCGGCCCCGAGCTGTCGTCCATCGCGGCCAAGACGGAGGAGCTCATTTCCGCGGCGGACGAGGCGGGTGTGGCGTGGCGCGACGACGCCCCCTGCGGGCGTGCGGTGCGCAGCATTCTTGAAATTCTTCAGCAATCCGGTTCACCGGACGGACTGCGCGAGCACGCCGCTGGATCGGCCACTGCGCCGAGCAAGGTTGAGGAAGTTTTGCAATCCTCTCTCAACGCTCTCGCGGAGACCCCACCGACCACAAAGGAGGACTTCGCTCCGTTCATGCGTGTCCTGCAGCTCGCCCAGCCCGCCGCGGAACACATGACCAACCGCGAGCTTGTGCTGCTGAAGACGTTGCAGGAGTCGGTCATCGAGGCGATGCGGCGCTTACCTGAGCCGCCACATCCTATTGGTGAGGCCGACACACACAACGGTGACGCCGCGCCGGAGCACGAGGCAGACGAGGAGGGCGAGAATGAGGACGACGTGGATGCGGTGCTCGACGCGCTACTGGACATGTCCTTCAAGCTTCGCGACGGCTCCTACACGGCGGAGCAGCTGGACGAGTTCGAGACGATTCAGCGCGACCTGGAGGTTTTGTTAACGCGGTCTGGGGTCGATTCCAGCGAGGCGATGGCCTCCGTGCGGGAGCAAATTCGACTGCAACGCAACGCACTACGCCGCACCGAGAATGACAGCGACGAGGCGGAGGAGGAAGAGGAGGAGGAAGAGGAGACGTGCCTGGCTAGCCGTGAAGGAGGCGAGCAGCGGGAGCATCAGCAGCAGCAGCAGGCGAGGGATGAGACGAACGCCTTCAACGAAGACGACGACGATGCCGCGAGTGAGGGGGCGGCAGTGGCGGGTTCGGTCGGCCGTGAGCAGCGCCGCGACGGTGAGGAGGCGGAGGAGGGAGGCGCAGAAGAGGATGAAGCGACCCTGCCCTGATCACTCAGCGTTTTCCGACTTCAGAAACAAAAGTGATGACTGGCAGCTGGTATCCAAAGGCAGTGAGGAAGGGTAGAGGAAAACAAAACAAACAAACAAACAAAAAAAGAATGATCTGCTGCCTTGGCAACTGTGCTCCCTTTCCGTCACTTATCTTTTTGTGTAGCTTTTTTTTTCTTTCCTGTACTAGAATGCTGTGACGCACGCACACTTAATACACACGTGCCCGCGTTTTTGCATTGGCCTTTCGGCTTCAGTGGCGAACAAGGCTTTTTTATTTCGTCTTCGTCACTTGTCGTTTTGAACTCGCCACGATGCCCAAGATTGTTGAATTGTCTTGCATAGAGAAGCTTTTGAATAATAACAATATTCTCAGCGCCTATTGGAATAGCTGTTAGAGTCGGTCGGAGTCAAAAAAAGAGCGACGTGTTGCTCTTGTGGGCTTGGTAGAAAAGAAAAAAAAAACTTAACTCCTCATCGCCAAGAGCCTCTCACTTCTCTCTACTATCTTTGGATGCGCGGTACTTGCAGTGGGGTGTGGTGAAAATTGTGAGCTCTTGACACTATTGCCCCTTTCGTTTTCTTTTCTTCACTTTAAAGTGTCGTGTTGTGTCTCTTTGTCTTTTCCCATTTTCTCAATTATGATGCCAGTTTTTCTCTAATCGCTCTTTTCCTCCTACTTTTCCCTTTTGCTAGCTCTTCAACAAAGGCATCGAGAAACTCGAAAAACACACAAAGAAACAAAACAAAAAGTATATTTACTTGAAGTACATTTGCTTCGATTTAGAGGCTAAAAGAGCACAGGTGCGTTGTGAAACCATCACCACCACCATAACCAAAAAGAAAACAAAAACAAATCTACTCACAAACCTCAAAGTCCCACCCACACTCGTGTCTGTTGCTCGAGCAATGGCAGAGGCTGCACGTACAACACCGCACTACGTGAGCGACTGCCTCGCCGAACGCTACCCGTATGATGCAAGCAAGGGCTTTGCTGGCGCCAGGAACAAGGACGCCGGCGCTGTCTTCAACGGCTACGATGCGTTGGGCACTATGAATCTAATGAGCAGCTTGACAGACCCCTCTGTTAGCGCCGAGGGTAAGGCAAAGGCAGCGCACCACCTCTACAGCCGATCCGCCTCGCAGGAGGCAAAGATTGAGATGCTGCAGCACGGCATCGTGCCCGTGTTGGCGGCGACGCTAAACAGCGCGACCTCTGTGCTGCTGCGCCACCAATGTCTGCTGCTGCTGCGCTCCCTCGCCGTTCTCCCGCAAGGGTGCTACGCGCTCGTGTTCGAAGGTGCCGTCGCGCCAACCGTCAAGGCACTGCAAGGAGATGCTCCTGAGCAAACTAGCTCCCCGGCATCTGCTAGCGAGGTCTTGAAGTGTCGCGAGGCGGCCGCACATGTGCTAGACCAAGTCAGCAGCAACATGTCCGGCGTGCGATGGCTTCTCGGTCTCCCACACGAGACCGCAGTGGCTGGCCTGACGGCGGAGAGCAGCGTCGTTCCTTTGCACCCGGAAGAGCTCATGTGTACGATACTCGATGTGTTGGCGGAGGGCGGGGACGTGTCTCCAAAAGCAGCGGGACATCTCCTACACGCACTGGCCCACCTTTCGAGTCATCAACGCGGTGTGGAGGCCCTGCTAGCCTCGCCGAAGGCACTGGACACCGTCGTCGTCTATCTCCGTCCTCTCGTCTCGCAGTCTGTGTCGTCACCCGCGCCAGAGCAGACAGCCGGCGAGTCTGCGCTGGAGGTGGTGTGGAATGTTGCGCTGGATAGAACAGGCGAGGCTGCTGTGGAGGCCGTTAACGTCCCTCAGCTTCTCTTCGACATCTTTGCCGCCGTGTGCAACGACCCAGCGGCCGCTCCGGTGTCCCAGCAGCGGCAGCTGACAGGTGCTCTCTCCGCCGTGTACCAGCTCACTTCGGTCAAGATGGCTAGTACAGCCCCGCAACCCTCCTCCAACAGCGGCGGCACGCGCATCGATGCTTTGTTGGGATATCTGCGTCACTGGAATTCGATGATTATAGCACAGTACACAAAGCCTGGCAAGCCCGTGCCAAGCGGCGTAGCGGCTATTGTGAAGAACACCGTGCAGTGTGTCCGGTTAGCGTCTGAGGTGAAGGCGGTGCGAGACGCAACACATGCCATTCTAAGTGCGATGGAGAAGACGGACGAAGTGGAGGCATTTCACTTTCGCCACCAGTTGTACTACTGCACTAAATGGGAGGCTGAGTATCACGCCGGTGTTGAAACGTGAACACTGCTTTTGTTCTTCTTTGAAAGAAGGGTTTCCCCTTCCTGTCGCTTTTTCGATGCGTAAACGCGTCATATGTACAGTAGAGAATGCGTTTAAGCGCACCACTATGCACACAAGCAAACAAAGACACGCAAAAATAAAATAAAATCTAAGCTCCCTGCAAAACGGTCAACGACAACAACAATCGAATTTGGTGGACACATGCGCAGAAAGAAGTGATCAGAATAGTCCACTTTACGTCACATGTCGCTGGGACAAGTCATGTAAAGAGACGTGATAGTTTAGACGCACGCACCCTCAATCAAATGCCTTCAACCAGAAGCAGAGCAATTTTCGTTTTGTTTTTAAATGACACTCCACGAGCGCGCTGTCTTTTCGTCTTCACCTTCAATTGTCACTCGCCATCCTACTCCTTCTCACTCGGAACGCTAATCCTATTTTTCTTCCATAAAAAGAAAAAGAGCTACTGCCATATAGAACAGTCAACCAGACATACTCGCAGACGCGTCCTAAAGACGAAACGGGAACGCGAAGAAAATAGAAGCAGTCTGACGATTGCACAAAACGTTGCCGAACGTGCCAAAAAACACCCGCACACACATACACACCAACCACCACCACCACAACAAAGAAAGCGGTAATCGGATTGAGAACGAAGCTACTAGATTAGAGTGCTTAAAGGATACACGGAACTTATAAACGCACGCTTGCTTGAGTAACAAAACAAAGAAATTATGTCAACGTCAGTGGGGCTGCGTGGGAGGGGCAGTAAGACAGAGAGCAGCGGCGTGGAGGAAGTGGGGCGTGTTTTCCAACACGTTCATCAAAGCGCCGCACACGCGCAGCGATGCAAGAAAGAGCTCCTCGCGCTCGGCAAGGGCGATGCGACGGAGCTCGCCGCCAATGTGAGTGCCGTCATCCTGCTGATATTGCGGCAGGTGAGCCAAATTACACCGGATGCGATGCGGCGGCACTACGCATTCCTGGTGGAGCTGTGCAAGTCCTTTCGCGAGGCCTTTGACTCGGACGAGCTGGCGATTGCCATTCTCAAAGCCGTCGCGCCGTACCACAACGCGATGGACAAAGCGGTGCGGCTCGCCGTCGTGGCCACCTTCGAGGCCCTCCTCAAGACTGTCGACCAGGGCAACGCCTCGGAGGAGCGGCAGGACTTCTACCAAGACACTGCCGAGTTGCTGAAGCACCGCGTGCACGACAAGTGTCCGCAGGTGCGCGCCAAGGCTGTCACCGGCGTCGCAGCTTTCCAGACTGGCAAGAAGGACTGCGATGTTACGCAGCAGCTGATTGCGCTTCTCTGCTGCGACACTAACGCGGATGTGCGCAAGCAAATTCTGCACGCCATTGCGCCGCGCAAGGAGTTCTTGGAGGGCTACTTCCACGGCATGATCCGATGCACGCGTGACGTGGTGGCACGAGTGCGGGCAGAGGCGTGGGACGCGCTCGGGCGGTTTCCATGGCGCTACCTGACAGCCTACGCGAACGCGAAGAATGTGAGGCTGCCGGAGATGCTGGCCGCTGGCTTGGAGGACGCGAATGCGTCGGTGGTTATTGCGTGCCGCGCCGCTCTCACAAACTGCTGGGTGCACCGCGACAGCAAAGATGTGTGTGAGGACTTCCTCAACAGCATCGCATGCGGCTTCGTGCTGCCCGCCCTCCAGCCCTACGAGCGCATCAGCGGCGAGCTGCTCACCTACGTCAAGAAGCGGAAGGCAAACGCGCACTTCCCGCTCAGCTTGACGGACATCAACACGGGAGGGCTTCTGATGTGGAAGGCGGACTGCCGGGTTTCGTGCGACACGGAGGGCGAGGATGAGACGCAGCTGCTGCCGCCGCTGGAGCAGTTCAGCGCGATTCTGCAGGACACGGTCTACGCCTACGCACGCCCTGAGGCCGAACCAAAGACGGTGAAGTTTCGCAACGTCGAGGACGCAGACAACATGCTGCGCATCTTGCTCTCCGTCTTCGACATCTACGACGACAACGCCTACCTCGCACACGCCGACAACACCACCCGCGCCTCGCTCCTGCGTCTCATCAACTTTATTCTGAAGGTGGTGCCGGACGAGGACCCCTCCCTCTTTGTCGATGTCGCCGTTCGCGCTCTCAAGTCTCTGGCGGCTCGCACACCGGAGGAGGCCACCAAGACAGTCACCTCCGCCTTGGACTCGCTCTTCCGCAGCCTGAAGCTGCCCCAGCGCTGCGCCTTGGGGTTCGACGACGTGGAGGCGATTGGGCGGAAGAGCCGTGAGCGGCAGCAGGAGCTGGTGAAGCGCAAGGTGTTGTGGCGCTCCGGTGAGGGCTCTGAGACGCACTACGTGGAGCTGAAGGAGGAGATGGACCGGGACGAGAAATTCTTGCTGCGCATGCAACTCATCGTGCTTGCCTTCCTCTCCCACTCGCAGCGTGGAGACGCAGTGCCGATGTTCTGCTACCACATTATTCAAATGGGTCGCCACCTGGACAACGAGAAGGTTCGCGTGGCTGCTACGCAGTCGTTATGCCTGCAGTGCCTCATCAACCCCGACAGCGTCCACACCTTCATGCCGCTCATCCTCGCAGACGCGCAGGAGAATACGACGGGCGCGGACCTCGGACTCCCCGTCGCCGCCATTGGCGTGATCGTGGACTTGATCATGGAGTACGGCCTGCGCTTTTTCGATACGGTGAAAAAACCTGCACACGCCTCCACTGCTGAGGTGGTGTACAACACCGAGAACGAGGTGGAGGCTCGGCTGCAACACGAGCAGGCACTAGCAGAGGAGGACGTGCACAAGGTGGGTAGTAAGCGCTTGCTGAACAATCTCGAGTCTTTCCTGCAGCCGGGCAACGAGCCCAAGCACATCGTCACTGCTTCTGGCTTCTGCAAGCTGCTGAGTTGCAATCGCCTCCCATCCGATACGGTTCCCCGTCTGATCGCGATGCTGCTGCTCCACTACACCGGAGCCTTGGCGTCCAAGAAGGACAGCGCGACGGCGGCGTACATGGTGGACTACCTTGGTACCTTCTTCCTCAGTTACGCTGCGAGCCACCCCAAGCGGCAGGAGCAGCTGTGCCAGGGTGGCCTCGCAGCCTTTCGCGTGGTGCTGGAGCGCAACACCGCGATGGCATTTAAGCTGCTAGAGTTTGTGGCGCGCCTGACAGACGCCTACACCCTCACGCTGATCCGAGACATCGACCCGCAGGCGGCCAAGCGCGCCACTCGCGAGGCTACGGAGGAGGTGCTGGGGACCGAGGAGGAGGCCAACCGCAAGAGCAGCCGGGCCAACGCCACCCGCTCCTCCATGCAGTCCGGCCGCCTTCTGCGCGAGCTCAGTCGCTACTCCCTCCACGAGCGCCTCTCCGAGGGCTTGCTGCTGGAGCTGGCGCACGTTGATCTGGCGGAGAGCCGCACCGTGTGCATGGAGGCATTAGAGAGGTGCATGTACTTCTACAGCCGTGAGCCGCAGCCCTTCTTGCTGTACAGCGTTCAGGCAGCGCAGGACGTCTTGGGCGGGCAGCACGCCTCTGCACTGTCAAATCGATTGGCGGCGTGGCGATCCGAGTTGCATCAGCGATACCCCACGATGGTGCCGGCAGCGCAGCAACCGCAACCGTCGAGTGACGGCGAGGCGGAGGACTTGAGGCGGCAGTGGGAGGGTGCGGCGCAGGCGCGAGTCACCGGGCTCGATCAGATGCTAGAGGCGGGCTTTGGCGGGCTCGCGTCTATTCCCCCGCAGCCGACGGCCGCATCCGGGGTGAAGCCGGAGGCTCTGGAAGTGAAGCGCGAACGCGATTTGGACTACTTCGATGTGGAGTCTATTGTGGGTGCTCGCAAGCGGACGAAGTACTGAGCTAGGTAGCACTCAGGGGTGTTCTTTGCGTCCCTCACCGACGCCTGTTGGGAGGCCAGTTGAGGGAAGAGCAATGAAAGAGACTGCGGGGCTCTTTCCTTTCTTTACTTTGTGCGTGAGCTCATGTGCTGCGCAGAGCCCCATGCGGAAAAACACAAACAAACACTCGCTCGCTCACACAGCCGCACTGCTCACGGATAGAACTATAGAGAGTATTACTGCGTGCAGTGCGCAGTCGTGACGGGTGCCCTTGGTGGACGAGGACGAGTCTTCTTGAACTTATCTTCCTCAACGTTCACATCGAGCCGCTTTTACCTTTCGTAAATGAAGTTTTTTTTTTTCTTTTCTGCTACCCGTTGGTTATGGTTTCGTACTCGGTGATTTTCTTCTTCTTCCGAAATTCTTTTGTGTGAGCTTCCCCATTTCTTTCTTCTAGTAGAATTACCCACTCTGTTTTGAGTTTCTTTTTCAAAAAGCTCAACCTGTTCACCTTTTTTTTTGGATTAAGATGGAACGGCAGCTGTCTTTTTAATGGAAGGCAGAGGGTAACCGACTCTCTTGATTCCATATTCTCGGCGTGCATGCGCGCAGAAGCAGCTCAAAGTTCTCCATTAGTCTCCCGCCTTCCCTTTTGCGATTTACACCGCGTCCGTCATTACATTGGCAAGCGGCAGCATCTTTTTATTCTCACTCTTATTCTTGTTCCTATGCGCCATTTCTCTTTCCTCCCATCTCTCCGCTTTCCTTTCCTTCATTCCGCGAATAGACTGCGGTATTGGTTGTGCGTGGCCAATACTTCTTGCAGTCCTCATCACTGCCCTCGTGCGTCAGATAGGACACGCAGACGCGTCCCTGAGCGCCACTATTCTTCTGTTCTTCTTTGCAAAGAAGTCACAAAGGCATCATGGTGGAGATTATTGTATCGGGTATTCCCATTTCTTTCCCCTTCGAACCCTACCCCGCGCAGGTGGAGTATATGCAGAGCGTCATACAGTGCCTCCAGAACGGTGTCAACGGCCTCTTGGAGTCTCCCACTGGAACTGGCAAGACGCTTTGCTTGTTGTGCAGCACGCTGGGCTGGCTTGCCGCGTCTGCGTCGCCCACCGTGTTGCGCCATGCATCCCCCAAGGCACCAGATCGCGTTCGTGCACCGCACAAGGTGGTCTACTGCAGCCGCACGCACGCGCAACTCACGCAGGTGGTCCGCGAGCTTAAGCGAACGGACTACGGCGAGCGCTTTTCCATGGCGCTGCTGGGTTCCCGTGAGCACATGTGCGTGAACAGCGAAGTCACACGTCTACCCTCCTCGCAGACACAGCAGGCGATGTGCAGTACGCTGCGCGCGAATCGCAGCTGTCGCTTTTTTCGCGGCCTGCAGTCCGCCGCCTCCGATACCTCACTCCTGCCGGCGGAGTGCGCCGTGCACGACATGGAGGATCTGGTGCGAGAGGGCCGCCGGAGCGGCTTCTGCCCGTACTTCCACGAACGCGACGCTGCAAAGGACGCCGACATTGTCTTGATGCCGTACAACTACGTCCTCGACCCCTCACTCCACAAGCAGCTCCCTTTTGAGCTGGCACACTGCATTCTGATCGTCGACGAGGCTCACAACCTTCCCTCCGTGCTGAGCAGTGCTGGTTGCTTGAGTCTGTCGCCGCTGGATGTGACCACCTCCATCCATGACTGCGCGCGCGCCATGGCAATGCAGCGCATCCTCGCCAAGGCCGAGGCGATGGACGAAGAGCGAGTGGTGGCCGAGGAGCAGGAGATTGCCTCGCTGAAGATTCTGCTGAGTCGCCTGGAGACATGCCTGTACGAGGAGCCCATCGCGCAGGACGGTGCGCCGAACAAGGCGTCCAAGGTGATGGGATCGCCGACAGGCACGTGTGATGTTGTGCGCGATGGAACGCACATGTTTAAGTTCCTGGAGAAGGCCCTCATCACACGCGATGTCTTCGGTGGCGAGGCGGAGGGCTCCGGCGACTACACCGGCCTCTCTGGTGCGATGAGCAAGTGCGTGACACTGTTGGCGGACAGCGAGCGGCCTGCGACGAGCATCGTCCGTGTGCAAGAGTTCTTGACAGCCGTCTTCGCCTCCGACCCGCTTCGACTAGACTCGACGCGCTTCGTGCTGCAGGAGAAACTTGTCGCCAACGCGGCTGCCCGCACGCTGGGCTTCTGGGACCTGGACAACACACGCCTGATGCGACAGGTGGCCGCGCCGCTGCACGCCATCCTCCTCACCAGCGGCACCCTCTCCCCGCTGGACCAGTTCGCGGCGGAGCTCGGCATGGACTTCCCTGTGCAGCTGAAGGGCAGCCACGTCATCCAGCCCGAGCAGGTGATGGGTGGGGTGCTGTGCCGTGGCCCTAGCGGGGAGAAGCTGAACGGCGGCTTCGCCTTCCGCAGCAGCGTGGACTACCGAGTCGGACTCGGGATGAGTTTGGTGAACATCACCCGCAACACTCCAGGCGGCACACTGGTCTTCTTCCCCAGTTACGCCGCCATGAACTCGGCGGTGGACCTGTGGCGGGCGGGCAGCGGGCGTGCCGGTGACACCAAGACAGTTTGGGGCCTGTTGTCGGAACTGAAACCAGTGTTTGTGGAGCCGAACAGCTCGAGCGACCTGCCCACCATCGTCCAGGGCTTTCAGAAAGAGGTGGATACCAGCCCGCTGCGGGGGGCCATTCTTCTCGCCGTGTGCCGCGGCAAGATCAGTGAGGGCATCGACTTCGCGGACAACCACGGCCGGTGCGTCTTGGTGACCGGTATCCCCTACGCCAACCACACCGACCTTTTTGTGCGCCTCAAGCGCGACTACATCACCGCGGTGGCACCCACGCGTCCCCTCGTGCACGGGAAGCCCTTCACTGGTGACGAGTGGTACCGCAACGAGGCAATGCGAGCCGTGAATCAGTGCGTCGGCCGCGTCATTCGCCACAAGGATGACTACGGCACCGTCATCTTTGGCGATGAGCGCTTCGAGGCGTTGCTCGGCGGCGTCTCGGAGTGGGTACGGCAGCGCACGCGCATCTTCCGCGACTTCCGCGGCGCCTACGCGGCCATCGCGCAATTCTTTGCCGTCTACCGCAACCGCGCCTGCGCGCCGGCCGAGGTGCCATACGTCGTGGTGGGCGGCGCGGCGACGGTATCCGCGACAGACGTGCCCTCTTCCGCTGCCCTGGCCCGTCACTTCGCCGAGGCGCAGGTGCGGCAGCGTGAGGAGCAGCAGCAGGAGAGCCGACGCCGCCGTCTTGAGGGGATCCGCGAGGCCAAGGCGAGCGCGCTGCCGGAGGAGGGCGTGGCGTCCCCTGCGTCGCCCTTCGCATCGGCGTTCTTCCCATCACCGAGGGCAGGTGCTGTACACCAGCCGGTGGCCGCCCCGCGCACGGAAGCATCACCACACGTCGCATCCCCGGTGCCACCACCCCACGTGGTTGATTCGAGCGCTGTGGACGCTGCCGCGTCGCCACCTCAAATTGGCGCAACCTCGAAGGAGTTCTGCGACTTTATCAAGGCCCGTGTGTCGGCTGAGGCGTACAACGCGTTTAAAGTTGTCTTGGCGCAGCTGGCGGCGCTGCGTCCGGTGATGCGGTCATGTCCGGCCACGGCAGCGGAGCGAATGGAGACCCTGCTGGCTCCGCTGAAGGCCATCTTTGGCGCCGCCGATGCGGTGCACCACCGCGTCATCTTTGCGGAGTTCGGGCGACACATTCCCGAGGACTTCCGCCCCCTCTACGCCGACTTGCTAAAGTCCCACCAGCTCACGTGACCACCCGGCTGTGGTTCCTCGCGAGAGGGAGGGAGAGGTGAGGAAGTAAAGCACAGACAAGCGTAGGCCGCCGCTGGAGTGTACGCATCGCATCTACCCTCATTTTCGTCCCCACCCCTTCACACATCCTTACATCTTCACTAAATGTACTTTCTTTCCCTTCAAAGCGACGAGAAGAAGAAGAAAAAAGGAAAAAAAAATAGTAAATGTCGTGAGGAAGAGAACTTACTCAAACTTTAAGTCTGTCAGTGTATTTGACGAAGTGCAAGCGGTGCAGATTTCATGAATAAAGAATGCCCCACTAAGTCTTGCTGGGTTATGCCTCTTGAGAAACGTGTTTTCTTTTTTTGCCGTTGGGATAGCGGTTAACAGACTTTGTTAGAATTCCACTTTGTGCGTTCGCTTTGCTCGTGGAGAAACGCTTGTTTCAGCGACTCGCACGTGCATCTCTCCTATCTACCCTTCCTCTCTCCTCTCGTTCTCTTCTTCAGCTGCAACTACTACTTGAGAAGCACTTGTATTGCCCCCTGTGGCTTCTTGTCGCTTTAGCACACACACACACAAAAAAAAATAAAAAAATATATACCGCTGTTGTTGCTAGTTGGCTTTTCTTTCGATTTGTGTTTTCGGCAGTGTCATCAACCCTTACTTACCGTTCTATTCGAACACTAGGACACACACACACACACACGCACACGCACCACTACAACGTATCAAAGGAGCGTACAGTTCACTACTTCAATATCGTTTGAACGTAAAGAGATTTCGCAATAAGCGTTAAACGTTTTCAAAAAATATATATTATGTAAACATATCTCTAAACGCACACTCCCGCATATCACCGTTAACAGAAACTGCGTTGCGCTCCTTTCACGTTTCATTTCTCCTAACGCTTCTCTGACGCTTTCCCGTTCATCAGACACACACAAGAATAGGAAGAGCCTCGGTGCTTTTTAGTCAGTTGAGAGGCGCGTATTTTTTTTTTCTGATACCAGTTTCTGTTGTGGCCTTTCCAAGCAGATCGTCTTACTTGTGTGCTTTGGTAGACGTCTGCCGTTCGCTGTGTGATCGTAGACTTCACAGCGATTGATGCGCACCTCTGCTTTTCTTTTTATTATTTGATTTCCTCTTTGTTTTTTCTCGTGGCTTTTTTCCTCATTTTTCCTTTTCCGACTGGACTGCCTCTTTACTGCTTGTACTACTACAAACGACGTATTTGTTTTTGTTGTTATTCGTTCACCGCGTTTTCCACCCAATCTCCTGCGACTGTTATTCCAGTACCCCCCCCCCCCCCCTTTTCGACCCTTTTCTTTTGAAGGTCTCTCCTCTTAGTTGTGTTCGATTATCTGGTGCGGGCAACTCGCTGAGTGCGTATATAGAAACCACGAGGCGCATCGAAGATGCCTTCCGAAGCTGGAGCGGAGGCGAACCGCATGAAGGATTACGAGGTCTTCGAGCACATCGGCTCTGGTGCGTCCGGCGATGTGTACCGGGTTGTGTATAGGCCCACCGGTCGCACCTACGTTTTGAAGAAGATGTCCTTGGCCAACATGAGCGATGAAGAACAGCTGCGCGCGAAGCAGGAGATCATTGTAATGGACGAGGTGGACCACCCCAATGTGGTGAAGTTCCGTGAAAGCTTCAGCGACCCGGTGGACAACACCGTCGACATCGTCATGGAGCACTGCGAGTTCGGCACGTTGGAGGGCCTCATCGAGAGGCAGCGTTACGAGGGGCACCCTTTCCCCACCGATGTCCTGTTGGAGTGGATGGCAGAGCTGCTGTGCGGCCTGGCGCACATCCACTCGAAGCGCATTCTGCACCGCGACCTGAAGTCGAGCAACATCTTTGTCACCTCGAAGAACCACCTCAAGCTGGGCGACTTTGGCGTGTGCACGATTCTAGCTTTTCCAAATGCCAAAGCGGAGAGCATGATCGGCACTCCGCTGTACTTTGCGCCGGAGGTGTGCAACAACGAGGCCTACGACGAGCGCAGCGATGTGTGGAGTCTCGGTGTTGTCTTTTATGAAATGTGCACCCTGCGCCGCCCCTTTGAGGGCGAGAACCTCTTCAGCCTAATTCAGCAAATCATCGACTCTGAGATCGCGCCCTTCAACAACGGGGTGCCCAGCGAGCTGGAGGGCCTCGTGCGGTTGATGCTGGACCGCAACCCAACGCGCCGCCCCACCGCGCAGGACCTCATCGACGTGCACCTCGAGGTGCCCTCGAGTCACCCCTCCCACCCATCGCAGAAGCCGTCGAGTGGGCGTCTCCTGCAGCAGTTCAGCGGACCGGAGCTGCACTTCAAGAAGAAGTGGCCGCCACCGCCAGGAGCTCTGGTGCCGGGGGCGACAACGACGAAGAAGACAACAACGAAGAACAGTGCTACGAGCGAGTGGATCCACACCGGCAGCGCGTTGGACGTCTTTGTGGAGCTGCAACGCACCACGCACGGCATCACCAACGCCAAGAAGGCGGACAGTGAGCCGAGTATTGCTCCATCGGTACCTGCGGCGTCCTCCTCACCTCGCCCCTCAAGCAGTGCGTCCAAAACAAAGAGCGACAAGCCCCTCAAGAAGTCCGTAAGCACGCGACTCACGCCGAGGGCCAGCGCCACGAAGCACCCTCTCAGCAACACGAGTAAGACCCAACCAAGGCCATCCACAACCAGATCGGACGAGGACACGTTGAGTACCTCCACCGCCTCCATCACGATGCGGGATCTCCAGCTCGATATTCAGCGCCGACGGTCGCAGATGTTCGGCGACGACGCAAACACACTCTCCGACAGCGTGCCTATTGTGATTGAGCTGCCCGGCGGCTCGTTCGCGCAGGCGCTGGAGACAGTCCGCAGCTCACGCACGCTCTCCGAGACCCGCAGCAGTGCCATCGAGGAGGCTACGGTGAAGGAGGCGTCGTCTTTCTTGACCGACATCGCAGCTGTGCTGGACAGACACACGGCGAATGGAAAACATATCGATCTAGAGCACCTGGACGACGCGGCGTGTCTTCTTTCGCAATACAAGTTTCTTAATTACGGTCTTAAATAGCTGCCATTCGAGACGTTTTGGTTTCATCTGGCTTGTCGTTTTTGTGTTTTCCCCATTGTTGTCGCTACTTTCTTCTTTTTTAAATTTGACGCTTTTTTTTAACCCCCTTTTTTCACTGTCATCGTTGTTGTTGATCGAGTTTGCCCTACATGCTAAGATACCCCGCAGCCTACTGCGACTGAAGGAATGTACTTGACGCGCTCAAAACAAAAGTGCACGAGTGCCTGTATGCTTACAAACGCAAACCCGCATATGTGTGTTGATGCAAAGAGGCCTATTGGTCTACTTTTTCTTTTATTTCTCAAATGCCGGAAGAGCGGGCTGGTGCAACTAACCGTATTACTCACCTTTTCCTCTACAACCCCAATTTGTGTGGAAACCACAAAAAAAAAAAAAAAGAAGAGCACTGACTCGAATGCAAATGAGATAACCAATTAGAGCAGCAACAGCAGTTTTTTTTTTTGTAAACTGGGAGAAAATAAGAAGAATCGCTTGCGCTTTTATTTACTGCAGTGGTGCACCGATGATTCACACACCTCTTATCACTTTACTCGCAGCAATGCACGAGTGCAGTGAGAGAGTCGGCGTTGCCACATTTACGCGCTGCTGTCCGCGCTTCACACTCCAAACCGCGTGCGACAGCTGCTCTGCTTCTGGCATCTGTTTCGGTAGTCGTGCTGCTTTTGCTCTTTCTCTGTCACCATTTCGCCTTCCTTTTTGCTTTTCTACTGTTGTGCGCCATCTTACCGACTGTGTTGAACGTCTCTTACTAATTACTGTCTGTGCGTTGAACTCTTTTTTTCTCTCTCTCCAGCTAGCGTCACGAGAGTACACCACTGGAGCGGTACACCTAGTCCTACACGCTTTTTATAAAAGCTGTTGTTTAAAGTTGAAATTTCACATAGGGCTCCATTGTATTGAGGCTCGTGATCTGCCAAAAGAAAAATAATCTCTTTCTCTTTTATTACAAATACTTATTTCCCTGACCTTCGCGTCCAAGCTGCCACGATGTCTGTCATGCCTGGGTATCCGGTGCCGCGGTCGCAATGGGCGGTGTCGGGGGAGGCGTGCACCGCGTGCAGCAAGCGGTTCAGCTTCTTTTCCTCGAAGGAAAACTGCCCGTGTTGCGGACGTCTCTTCTGCTCCTCGTGCCTCTCCGCGGAGTGCACCTTGTCGCCGATGGGCCTGCCCTCCGCCATCTGTCTGGAGTGCTTTCAAAGGATTCAAGACTGGCGGCGCGGCATCCGTGAGCAGCAGCGACGCGAGGCAGCCAGTGTAGAGACATCCAGCGCAGCTGCCAGCGCGTCACCTTCGACCGCCCCTGCCGCAGAGGCGAAGTTGACGACTTTAGAGGGTGAACTGGACCGCCTGAAAAAGAGCGGTCAGCAGTTGCGCGAGGAGAGCGACTCTCTCATCGAGCTTCTCGCGGCAAAGGACGTGTGCATCGCGGAGCTGACGGAGCGCCAACAGAGGGCGGATGCTATCGTGGAGAGCACGTCGCAGGCGAATGCAGCGACCCAGCAGCAAATGCGCGCACTCACAGAGGCACGAGCTGAGGCTGCAAAGTCGCTCCTGGAGCTGCAAGAGAAGCTCTCTGCTTCGCAGGAGGTCAACGGGTCGCTCACGGAGAAGGTGGACGCGCTTGCCAACACAAACGCCGCATTGACGGCCGAGCTGTCAAAGCTCAAGGAAGAGATCGCCGCGCGCAGCACTCGCATCACTGACGACGCTGCGGAGCTGCAGAGCCTTCGTGACGCCGCCAACGCGGCCTCCATACGAAGTTCTCAAGAAGTTGAGAATATCAAATCCTCTCTTCAGTCGCTGTCAGAGGAAGCTGCCGACCTGAGGCATGAGCGCGACACCGCCGTCGAGAAAGCGAGCAAGGTCATCGCTGATCTGGAGAATCTTCGTAAGTCAGCGCAGTCCTGGGAGGCAGAGCGCAGCAGTTTTGAGGCAGAGCTCAGCCGACTGAGGGCAGCCCTGGACGAGTCTAGCTCCAGTCTGCGTCTTTTCCAGCAACGGCAGGTGGATGACGCCAAGAGCGTGGAAAGTGCAACGGCAGCCCAGGTCACCGAGCAGCAAGAGAAGATCTGTGCTCTCACAGAGCAAGGCGCCCGTATGCGCGCGTCACTAGAGAGCCTCGAGGCACGCAAACAAGAGCTGGAGGCGAGTAATGCGCAAGAGAGACAGACACGCGCTGACGCAGAGAGCCGTATCGGCGCTCTCATGGAAGAGGTGGCTCTCTTCAAGGCAAAGGAGCAAGAGTGGAACGAGCAGACTAAGCGCGATGCTGAGAGAATGCAAGAGCTGGCTGCTGCCGCAGATCGCGCATCTCGTGAGGCGGCCGAGGCGTGGCAGCAACTGCAGTCATCCGCGGAGCAAACGGAGAGCAGCGCAACCGCTCAGCTAGCTGAGAAGCAGCACGCCATCGCTTCTCTCACAAATGAGCTTAACACTGCCGGGAAGAGTGTGCAATCGCTGCGCACAGAGCTGGCGACATCGCAGGAAAGCGCCGCTGCGCTGCACGAGCAACTTCGACAAGTCGAGGACGGAGCCAAAGCAAAGCTAGCGGCTGCTCTCGCGAATGCTGCTGCTGAAAGCGAGAAGACTCGCGCGTCGCTGGCGCAGCAGGAGGAGGCAAATGCGCGGCTCTCCTCTCAGCTCTCTGCCAAGACTCGAGAACTGTCTGAGTTTCAACAGAGACACCTTTCGGCTGCCAAGGACGCCAAGGAGGAGATTCAGATGCTTCGGCAGCAGTGTGCCGCGGCGCGTGCAAGCTATGAGAGCGAGCGCCAGGCGTGGGAAACTTCGCTGACTGAACTGCGCAACGCACTGGCCCAGATGGAAACACAATTCGATAGTAACGTCCCGCAAGCAGCCACCGATGCGACTTCTCAGACGGAGCCAGGCGCGAATGGCAGCCGCAACACCTCTCGCTGGGCACGACCGACGAGGGTGGAAAAGATTCTCTACGAACCACAACAATTCGTGGCCGCAGAAGAAATCGCTGCTGTGACAGGGCTGGATCGCTGGGAATTCGACACCAAAGCAGAGGCGGCGCGTTCTGCTGCTCCGGATGCGCTGGTGCGTATCGGCTACCAGATCGCCCTCGACTGGCTCCTCTTTCCGAACACCGACTCTTTGCGACGGTGGGTGAACATGTTGAACACGGTGCAGATCAATTACCGCGCCAACCCGTACCACAACAAGGTCCACGCGGCGGACGTTCTCCAGGGTGTTTACGCGCTCGTCTTGCAGTGCCCCGGTCTTCTCGCGAACATGACGAAAACGGAGAAGCGTGCTGTGGTCTTTGCCGCCGCTGTGCACGACGTGCGCCACCCCGGACGCACTGAGGCTTTCCTGAAGAGGACCTTCGACGCCACGTACTTTGCCTTTAGCGGTTGCAAAGTGTTGGAGCTGATGCACACCGCCACGGCCTTCCAACTTCTAGGTCACGCGGACTTGGACTTTACGCAGGATGACATGGACGATGACGAGGTGCTGCGCTTCCACGGCCTCGTCGCCTCCCTCATCGGCGTCACGTACATGGGCAGCCACGCTACGTTGATGCAGACGTGGTCACGACCGCTGCGGGAGGGGAGCAGCTACGACTTCACCAAGGAAGGTGACCGCCACACGGTGCTCGGCATGCTCTTGCACGCTGCAGACATCGGTGCTCAGTCGCGCGGCATCGATGTCGCGCTGAAGTGGCTGGGTGTGGTGGAGGAAATGTACGAGCAGGGCGATGAGGAGTCCGCGTTGGGCCTGTCAGTGAGCCCCGGCAACGACAGAGGCGGCAACGTAGCAAAGGGGCAACTCTTCTTCTTGGAGATGTTTGTCGTGCCCCTCTTTGATCTCATCCACCAACTCTTCCCCCAGGTAGATGCACCGATGCGCAACCTGCGCGCTCTGCACGCGCACTACACCGCCGCATTAAAGGAACCCGCACGCTCATTCCCCCATCCGGTGCCGTACGCGGCGGAAGCGGATAAGCAAAACTGCACCCGGGCGGCGGAAGCAGCGGAAGCGGCGGAGCGTCGCAGCGCCATCGCCGCCCGCGAGGATGCCGTCATTAAGCGCGAGAAGACGCTGGAGCAGGCCGTGCAGCGCCTTCGTCAAGCCACCGCAACCGTCGCCCAGCGTGAGGCACAACTCTCGGAGAAGGAGGCGCTGCTGACGGCGCAGCTGTCGGAGGTGGACGCCGTAGCACACGAGGCGGAGTCAACGCGTGCGTCGCAGCAGACGGAAGAGGAGCTGCACCGCGCTACCGCTGCGGTGGTCGAGCGGGAGGAATCGGTGCAGCGCAAGGCGGCGGAGCTGGAAGCGCTAGCAACGGACCTTGAGCAGCGTGAGGCGGTCGCATCGCAGTTGTCGAGTCAGCTGGCCACTATTGCGGAGAGAGTGAACCGACGACGTCAACTTCTGCGCTACCGCGAGGCGCGGCTTCGATCGCGTGAGGCCGCGACGGCTCAGAACGGCCACCTCGACGATCATAACGAAGCCGCTGCGACCGCCTTCACTTTAAACTCGAGGGCGTCGGAGGAGCCGTCTCAGCAGCTGTCGCTCTCGCCCAGTCGCACTGCGGAGATGGCGAAGCTCAAGAGCGCGCTGAACAAGCTGAACTCAGCGATGCGCTTTATGTAGAAAAGAAAAAAAAAGCAGAAACTTTCGCAGTTCTTTTTTTTTGGTGAGGTATGCGTGATGCCGTGTGACCGTGTTTGTGTCAGGGGTACTGCTGGTTTGGCTGTGAGTACCATCTCTGTTGTCGCACCGCACGCGCGTCATTTTTTTGGACCATTCACTTGTACCATTATCCTTTTGCATCAATTGCAAGTGAAAACTTAGATGAAAGCAAAGCCAAAAATAAACCCGCGGCAACATTAACGCACAGCATGCACCAAAAACAGTTGGTAAATGACTGTTCACCGTTGAACGAGCCTGTTGCATATTCTCAGTTGTGCAGTTCGAAACGGCGTTACCGTATCTCCAAACACATTTCTCATCCTGCGTTGTGCTCGGGGCTTTTCTGTCGTACAAGATCCGAACGTCTCTGCTGAGCAGACCAGCTCAGCTCGTTAACTTTTCTGCGACTCCTCTTTCCCTTTCCTCCCCTCTCTTTTTATTTTGACGCACGCGCGTGTCGCTTTTCACGCACGCCGTTTTATTCTGATGCCCAGCAACCCACGTGTAGCCGCCTCATTTTTTGTTCTTCTCTTTATCTCCAGGAGATTGAGTCTGTGTTCACAACAAACAAACAAACAAAAGGACGAGATATTGTGTGCTCAGCCCAGTGCGCTGTCTCTCCCATATATATATCTGCACTCCTCCCTTTCTGGTTAGCGGCGCTGTGCTTGGGAATCATGGACGCAGATCGGAAGGTAGACAGGTCGTCCGGCAGCACCAGCAAGCCGGAGTCCGCCGTGAAGGGGGCAAAGCCGTCCGCTGCTGTTCCCGCTGGTGGCGCCCCTGCTTATGGTGGCGCGGAAGGCGTGCCCATGGCGCAGCCCATTCCCGTGCCGGCCCACATGATGCCCTACTACGGCCAGTACGCAGCCATGTATGCAATGCCGCCCGGTGCAGCCCCGATGGGTTTTCCGATGCAGCCACCGCCCAACCCCGGCGCGCCGCCGATGTGGATGCCGGGGATGATGCCGGCACCGCATGGCGGCAACCAGGGGCAGCCGATGCCCGCCCAGCCATACCTAGCCCCGTACGGAGCAGGCGCTCATCCACTCATGTACATGCCGGTGCCCTACAACTACCCGCCCTACATGCAGGCCCCGTCTCCCGCAGCCATGGGCACTCCGTACGCGGCGGGGCAGCCCGCAAAGCCGCCAACCCAAGGCGCCACACCCCCCTACGGAGCCGCTAGTGCTGCCGCTGCCCACTCACCGCACTCCGCCCCTGCTGAGCCGGCCATCATCTCGCCGCCGTTGATGCCCTCTCCGGCCACTCCAAGCGTCATGAGCGCCAACACGACCGCCGCCGCCGCCGCGGCTGCCGCTCCTATTGCGCCTGCTGTCACCCCCATCGAGTACGTGGTCATGCCGCTCATGCCCAACACGAAGCTCCCGCCCGGGGACCCCTTCTGCCCTGCCGGTGTCCGAGTGTCGCCGCAGTATGCAGTCTCCACCCTCCCCACGCGCACCTCCGCCGTGCCGGATCGTGCGCTCACAAATGGCATCCACAAGCGCGCCAGTCCGGCCTCGTCAGCCGCAAGGTTCGATGGAACGTCGCCGGCGACAGCTACATCTGCTCCCCTCGCCGCAGCCAACGCATAAAAGTGGCGCATCAACCCACTGACTAAGAGAGGGATCGAGACACACACGCAGGCGCCGACGCCATCAACTTTGCAAAAAATAAGGCAGCTGGCCAGCGGGCGGCAGTCTTGGGAGTTGCGCGATAATGCCGAGAAAAGACGCGACTTTATGTTTTCGTATCATGCTCGCGTGCATTTTGATTACCTTTTCGGCCTCTAAAGGCGTATCTTCATATCCTTTCTGTCTACTACTTCGACAATCCTACACGGCCGCTGCTGAATCGCATCCGACATGAGAGGTGACATAAAGAAAACAAGAAAGGAGGCGATAAGGAAAATACTGAACGGATGTGGCGTCTTAAACAACTTTTGTATTCTCTGTGAAGATGAAACTTGAAGTTGTGCTTGAAGCTTCTTTGACGACACACCTGCTGTGCAGACGTGCATGACGGTGCACTGACATTTCTATTTTATCGTCAGCTTAATATAACAAACAAAAACCCTAAAAAAGCAGAAATGGAACTTTTTCTCCCTTCACAGTTGTACTGGGCAACAAGCTAATTTTTGCAGGTCGCAAAAGGAGAACAGGATCTGCAGCAGCTTAGCAATAATCTTTTGGCCGCTGCTCCTCAAAACACGAACGAGTCGGCAGTGATGCAGTGCCAATTAAATTTACAGAGAAAGAGAGAGATAGTTCTGACGGTCCGCTGATGAAAGCGGTAGATGTGTATCGCCATTGAAACTAGCATGCATTCTGTGCAACCTTAGGCAGACTCTCTGCACGGTTGTGTCGCTTAATGAACGCGCTTTGAGACACGAATAGTAACACCAGACGATTTCACCTCCAGCTGTGTGAACTGCCTTTTCTCCTCCTCTTTTTCTATTCGTCTCCCTCTTGGTGTGTTTTCCTTCTTAAATAAATACATACATATATATCTCAACGAGACTTTAAGAATCGCGAAGTTGCTTGTCGAGAAAGGCATTATGTGGGGCTCTAGGGCAGCGCGTGCACTACACTTAACGGCGTGCAACCGCTTATCGACTTTTTTCGAGCTCTATGGTCGCGCACCAGAGCAAACAACAGCGGAGAAAAGCGAAGCCGCCGCACCTGCGTTGTCAAGCAGCACAGCCACTGACGACGACGCTGACTGGGCAGCGTGCCGCACCACGCTGCAGCGCGTTCAGACACACCTGTACACGAACCCCGGCCATGTCCCGGCGGAGCTCCCTCGTGGTGCGTTGGCGTCGATGCTGGCCGCGCTGACGATGTCGCCGCAGCGTCGCTCAGCTGCCGCGCACAACCTGTGGAAGGACGCCTTGCAACTGCGCACACACACGCCGGTGACGGATCTTGCCGCAGCCGCCGATACAGCGGCTATCCTCCTCTGCTCGGAGAAGGCGGCAATGTGCTACGAGCTGTGCTCCAGCCTTCTCGAGGGGACGAGGTTTTGCCAGCATCTCACGACCTCCCCCGACGTAGAGAGCTCGCTTCGGTTTCTGAGTGTGTTTGTGATGTGCGGGGCCGCGGAAAGCCCGCGCTCTGTTCCGGCAAGGTTGCTTCCCGTCTTCGAGGCTGCTCTTCTCAACGCTAAGAGCACCATCGCAAGCACGGACAAGTCGCAACGGTCTGCCCTCGCACACGCGGTAGAGGTTCTGGCATGGGCGATGGACTGGTTGTACAAAGACACGACGGACAGCGCAGTTGAGGCGCCGGAGCGGCTACGCCCGCTTTTACCGCAGTGGCTGCTTTTTTTGTTTGCGCCATTTGACCTAACAGCGGCAAGAGAGTCGCAGTCGTCGTTTGCGCTGCTGCCTCCGCGGTGGTTGGCTGCCATGGCGAGTCGCGCCGGAGACGAAGGCGACCATCGCACGCTGGAAAGGTTACTACGCCACGCACAACGGGTCGAGGCGACATCCCCCCAATACCGCGTATTTCAGCTTTCCACGCACATTGCCGGCGTGCTGGTGCGCTGCTTCCCGCATCTGCCGACGTCAACGCAGGCGGTGGACGTTTACGGGACGTCACTAAGCCGCGACGCGCTGCGCCACTACGGCGCCACGCGAGAAGGTTTCGGCAAAACCCTCAAGGTGCTCTCGTCGATGGCAGGACCAGAGCCGTACTTTGTGCTGCGTGGCCTGATGCGTCAACAGTCCTCAGAGGCTGCCGCCGCCGCTCAGGAAGTGGCGGGGGATGTTTTGACGGGCAACACGCATCTCAACTGGGCCGCAGCTCTGCGCTTTACGATGCACGAGGTGGAGGCCGCCAACCCGCATTGGCGCACTTACCTTCCTGAGACACTGCGGCTCCTCAGCGACGCGGGAATGACGCGTCAGTTCTGGAGTCTGCTGGCCGAATATAACGCCGGCGACGCGACGGCAAACGTGTCGGTGGCCGCCTCGCTTGCCCAAGCGATGAATCGCAGCGGGCGGTGGTGGCATGCGATGGAGGTGATGGATTTGCTCGCTGCCGCCCCGCCGCCGCGCAGCCCCGTGGAGGAGGCGTTCTCGGCCTCCGCCTGCACTGACACGCTGCGCGCACTCCTGCATGGGAAGCGGTGGCGCGAGGCACTGAATGTGCTGGCCATGGTCGGCGACTTAGTGCCAAGGCACGAGACCGCTGTGGTTTCGCAGCTGCTCACCATTCTGCCGGCGGCGGCGCCGTGGGAGTCAACGCTGCGGCTGATGGAGAAGAAAGGTTTCCCAGTGCACAACACGAGCGCCATTCTGCGGGTGCTCCACGACCGCAGCGCATCGCCGTTACAGCTGTCGCAGGCGCAGCAGCGAGTTGCCGTGCCGGTCTTCGCGCAACACGGCCGCTGGGAGCAGATTCGTGTACTTGCCGAGCAAAAGACGGAGGATCTGCACGCGTGGCGCGGGCTCGTGCAGGCACTGGAGCGCTGCCCCGACGTTGTGGACCCCGCCGAAGGGATGGCGGTGGTGTCGACGCTTCCGGCGGCCCTCGCGCAAGAGCCCCGCACATTCCGCGCTGTGGCACAACTCTGCCTGCATCACAGCTGGCACGATGTGCTCGCCTCATATTTGCGCACGTCCGCCGCGTCCTCGAGTGCGCACATCGCCGATCTCAGTGGAGAGTATCAACATCTGCTGCACTACCTGCAGACGGGGGCGAGGCCGCCTCTTACACGCGTCTTCACGGACTCCTACGTTGTGCACCACTTCGTTGCCTCTGTAGCCTCGCGGCAACTTTCCATTGTCGCCGCACTGCCAGCCGGGGCGGCGGCGTCGAAGCAACAAGCCTCGTCGTACCTCCGCGTGCCCGTTGAGATCCTGGGCAGTCTGCAACACGGTTACGGGGCGAGGGCCTCGATCAAAGTGTACTCCGCTGCTGCAAGTCGTTTTGCCCGCGAACACGTGCTGCACATCAGCAACGACGGTTTTGTGTTTGGGTACAAAATTCCAGGGGCGGCTCTCTTTGGAGCTGCACGAGGCATACTGCAGACATTGAAGCTATCGGGTGTCCATTTGCTTGCGTACAACATGTCAGCTGCTAGCAGCGGCGTATTTGTGCTGCACCCCGCCACAATTTCGCCGCGCTGCTACGCCTTTACTCTTCGCGTGCGGATGTGCCTCGCACACTTGGCTGACTCGCCATTCGTGCCGTTGCTGGCGACGTCATTCTTCAAGAACTATGACATGAGCTGGCAAGCAGGCACCATTGAGCGCAATGAAGTGGAGGCGGTAGTTTTTGTGGAAAGCGGCGCCGACTTAAAGAGCGCGCTGCGGACGCTCAAGAGAGACGTCAACGCCGAGGGCTGGGGGCTGGTCGAGACAGAACCCGGCGCCGGTGACAGCTACCACGTCGCACAGGTGCAATACTCTCCACGTCGTTTGCAAGGCCCACCAGAGGCGCAGGCGAGCGACGCACAGGTCGTCGCGTGTGGGCAGCGGAGTCTTCAGCCTCTCACCGCCGACAACGACACCGTTTCGTGGATGAGCGAAGTTTAGCGTCAGTAGTCTGGAATAAAAAGGAACAGGTTTTGATGTCTTTTTTTCCCCCAGTTTGCCGTTGCTCCTTCTGTGACCATCTTCACATCTTCCATCTTTTTTTTTGGAATGAAAACACCTTCACAACGTAATAATAAAAAAAGAGGAACTCACACATATTTTTTAAGTAAGGCGGACCTGGTTTTTATCTTGAGGACAAAAACAAAATATATATTTTAAAACGCGGCCCTCAGACGGCTTGGCTATTCCGCCTCTTCGTCCGCTTGGCAGCTGCTGCCGTTATGTTTTGCCGCTTATAATGCCTCTGCAGTCTGTTGTGTCTCCCGAGATCTCTCGTCATGCCAGTCACCAAAATAAAAAAAAAACTGATCATTTTCCTTTCTCTCCATCACTGTTTTCCACGCTCTTCTCGAATCAGCAATCACATTCGCACCAAGGCAAGGACGCATACACACTTCGACCGAGCCGTTGTGAGGTGTTTTTCCTTTTGCTGCCCTCCTTTGCCCTTTTTCCTTCGAGCAATGGCGTCGCGCACTCTCGTTGTCGGCAACCAGAGTGATGCCGACGCGCCGACGCTAACTGCCGCGTTGGCCTGCGCCGCACCGGGCGATACCGTCGTCATCTCTGCGGGTGTGTACGAAGAGACGGTTCACCTGGACTTCGACATTACAGTTGTGTCTGCGTCTCCAGCAGAAGGTGAGGAGAGCAGTGGAGACGTTGTCCGTGCCATTGTGCGAGGGCCCATTGTGACGTCCGCCAACGTGAGGCTGGAGAACGTTGAGGTGCACGGCATGGTCAGCGTGCGCAAAGGCCGCGCCACGTTGGAGCGCTGCGACATCCACAACGGCAGCGACGGTGTACGCGTCTATGCCGGGGCATCGGCGAAGGTGCACAGCTGCCGTGTTCACCACTGCGCCGACGGCGGCGACGGCGTGTATTTCATGAGCGGCTCCGCGGGGGAGGTGACCGACACCGACGTCTACGACTGCCGCGTTCACGGCGTGCATGTGAAGGAGAGCACGATTATGGTGCACGACAATCGAGTTCGTGACTGCGCGTTTGGCCTCTACTACGAGAAGGCTGCCAGTGGCAGTTGCGAGGGCAACACGGTGGAGCACGCCCGGCAGTTTGGCATCTTCATCGCTGATGCCAGCTGCCCCACTGTTTCTCGCAACACCGTGCGTGAATGCGGCATCCTCTGCCTCTACGTGGCAAAGGGCGGGCGAGGACGCTGCAGTCAGAACGTGTTTCACGGCTCCATTCACGTCCTGGCCGGCTGCCCGATACAGCTCTCAGCCAACCAGATCAGCGGCGCAACGGACATAGACGCAGTCGGCGCTTGAGTCGTCGTGGCCAATTGAAAAAGCATGCACAGTTGACCTTCTTTGATTTGATGTAAAACAAACAACGACAGTGGAGATAAAATTCTTTTTAATTTTTGGAACACCTTTTTCTTTTGAATCTTTCTTTGCATCCCTTACTCCTGCTGCATTGGAATCGTCTTATGCTCGTTCGACCGCACCTTCTCAGCAAACATAATAAGCACGCAAAGTAAACTGCAGCGAAGAAAGAAAACCAGCGCAACACAGCACGAAACTCAAAGACGTCAACATGAGAAGAGCATGCAAATTTATTAAAATGAAGGAAGGAGAGCGATGTTTGCGGACTCACTTTTGTGCAGGTTGCCGGAGTCTTTTCAAGTTAATGTATATTTCAAAGCGGTGCTTTGAGCAGTCTTTGCTTTCCTTTTCGCTCTTCCGGCAAATTGACTTGTTTCATCCCCAAGCGAGTTTGAAGCGCACATTTGGCTTTCGTGTTTTTTATGTTTCTCTACTGTTTCTCTACTGCTCCTCTATATTCCCTCTTTGTAACTAGTTGATTATCGCATTTTGTCTCATAGCTTCGGAATCGAACTTTTTCTAGATTGGGAGGTCACAAAACATAGGTGGGCTCCCACAACAACTTCCCCTTAGCAACGCGTGCTTTACCATACACATTTATACTAACACATACACTAAAAACAAACAAACAGAAAACGAACAACCAAAAACGTTTTCTGCTTTTTTTTGCTCTTATTACTGCTCGTTTGCGAAACGGTCATGCCGTCGCTCTTGTCGTTGCAGGTGCTGTCCGTTCTTGACTAAACACAATTGAGCACCTTGTGTGTTATTATTATTTTTCTAGATCCTCAGCAATAAGCTGCCTTTTTTTTTCCGTGTTTTTTAATCGTTTTCTCTTTGTGTCACTTACTCTTCACCCGTATTTTTGTAAGCGCAGGTGGAGCGGTCTATTCCTCTATCTTTGGTGATTTTTTTTTTTTTGCCTGCGTGTACTTTTACGTGCATGTGTGTATGCGCATGGGTGTACTCTTGCGGAACAGACTGATCGAGTTAGTAACCCCTCTCCAGCGGCTTTCCCCTCTCACCCCCTTCCTTGATACACACCTAGTCATCTTTACCCTGCCTCGTCACACACACACTCATCAATCCGTTCACACACATTCTAGGATAACAATTCACGGTACCCTGTATCATGACACATGTGAATGAGTGCGATGATGTGAGAGAAGAAACGCGCAACGCAAGTTGTTGCACCGTGCCGATGAGCCGACTCACCAATGAGATGAGCGAGTTGAAGGAAATTGCCGAGGGCTCCTTCGGCGTCGTGAAGTCCTACCGGCACGATTTTGACGAGAATGAGTACGCCGTCAAGCAGACGAAGCGCACCATCTGCGGAGAGTCAAATTTGCAGCAACAGTTGCAAGAGATCTACGCGCTAAGCTCATTTCCGCACCGCCACATTGTCCGCTACTTTGATGGATGGGTCGAGGACAGTGCGGTGTTCCTCCGCATAGAGAAGCTCGACGTGTGCGTTGCCACACTCCCCCGCCCGGTGAAGGAGCCCGTTCTGCGCGAGATGCTGCATCAGATCGCCACCGCACTTTACGAGCTCCACTCCCACAACGTGGTGCACATGGACGTGAAGCCGGAGAACATCCTTAAGAGACAAATCGGCGCTGATGCGTACATCTTTAAGCTGTGCGACTTCGGTCTGGCTCGGCCCATCGACGCCAAGGAGATGCCTACCGGGGAGCACTTTGTGGGCCTCAACGACGACGATGGCGACCGGCGCTACATGAGTCCGGAGTTGCTGACCAACATGCACGACGTCGTGTGCACACCCGCCGATATCTACTCCCTGGGCAAGAGCTGCGAGGCGATGATGGCGGCGTATTCGGCAGACGACGGCGCGAGTACCAGCGTCAGCGCAACCGCCAGCGGTAGCAACGGCGGGCCGCGCTCCGGCGAGGTCTACTCGGCCGCCTTTGTTGGTCTTGTGGAGTCGATGCTGGCTGAGGACCCGCAGTGCCGGCCGACGGCATTCGACGTTGTCCAGGCGACGCTGCCGGAGCACCTCAGGGACAATGCGAGGCTTCGGTCACTACAGAGCACAATCGACGATCTTCGTGCTCGACTGGCGGAGGGCGAGAGGTCGAGCAGCACAGAGGATCTGCCCTGAGGTGCTCCCCTCCGTAAAAGTCTCGTGGAGGGATGTAGACGAGAAGGTGGCACGGAGGGACCAGTTGTCTCAAGTGCAGGATAGCTAGCCCAGCTTCACTTCTGGAGCAAAAAGGATAGGTCCTAACGCGGTTTGCGTCGCCTTTACCTGTACGGTTTGCCCTCTCTGGTTGTCGTTGCATGAGAAAGCGCCACTGCTGCTGCCGCTGCTGCCAATTGAATGGATTTCACTCTTTCTTGCATGCCCGTCGTCCGTGTTTGTTTGTTTTTTTGTTTTGGTGCGAATACCCGTTTTGCACACCTGTACAACCTTCTCCACTTGCATTTTCACCCTTTTGTTTTTCACGTTTCTGGAATTCTATACAATTCAACATGAACAAACAACAAACAAAATAACAAAAAAAGGTTCTCTATATCACTTCACTGTTGACCTTCCGATATCTTTATCGCTGGCAGATGTGCATGTCTGATCTATATTTTTTGTTCTGTGTTACGTGCGTATGGTGGTGCCGCGGTTATCTGCAAATCTGACACGGTATCTTTTCGCATGATCTGCGGTGAGACGCGCCGACCGCCGTATCTGTGCCGCCACTTAACATGATTGTAACACCTGGAAAGTGAGGTAGAATCGCAACGCGATGCCAGCAAAGCTGCATTTTACACTCCTTGTTAACTTTTCTCACTGTTTTCCCCCTTTTTCTGCCTTTTATGTATCTCCCCTTCTGATTGTCGTTGCGGTTGTGCGCGTGTGTGTGTCTGTTTTATATGTAGTTGTTATCTTGCGAAAGATCGTGCGTTCGCCTGTGTGCGTCAATGGCTATGACGCACACCGAGTACAATGAGCGTTATGCCGAGTGCAAGGGCCACTCGTACTTGCTCATGACGTTACCGCACTTTCGTGTTTTCCGCGCCTTGGCTCTATCCGACGATCCATCGTGGACCGTTCACTACTCTGATGAGGTGCTCCGCGTGGAATCCAAGCCGCCGACGGACTCCTCCACCGCCCTCAATATCATTCGCGCCACCCGCGTCATGAACAACGTGCCGCCGCTCGTCTTGTACAATCAGCTGCACGACGCACAGTACCGCGCGACGTGGGACACCAATATGATGGAGGGGTACAACATTGTTCAGCTCGACAGGCACAACGACATCGGCTACTACGCGGCAAAGTTTCCGTGGCCGCTCAGCAACCGCGACTTCTGCAACCAGCGGTCGTGGATGGAGTTCACAAACGGGGAGTATCTTATTTTCAATCACTCCGAGCCGCACCCGGACTGTCCGGAGAAGAAGGGTTTTGTGCGTGCCCGCTCCATCCTCACTGGCTTTTACATCCGCCCCAACACAGCGGGCACCGGGACACAACTCGTGTACGTCACGCAGAGCGATCCGTGCGGCTCCATCCCGCACAGTATCATCAACTATGCCATGACAAAGGGAGCACGAATGATTCTCGACAACTGCGAGAAGTACTCCGAGGCGTACCCCGCGTACGCGGCGAAGACGTACCCGGCGGGCCACGTCTATCCATGGTCAACGCCAAAGATGGACTGGGGCAGCCCGTACCTCTACCCTGAAGAGGTGCCCACAAGCAGCAGCGAGCCGGCTGCTAAGTCCGCCCTCTGCGAGGCAGCCACGGGAAGCCTTACAGCGGCGTCGCCGCACGACGCAATCGACGAAAAACCGGCCCCGTTTCTCTCCGACACCGCGTCGCCGTCTGGCACGGCGCTTCCTCTTGCCAGCATCGCGCCATACCGTCTTACCGACCTGCTCTCTGTCCAGCAGTACCGCTCGACCATGCAGGATGCTATGAACGCAGTGGACCGCTCCTTTCTTCGCGAAGGCCGCGTGCCCACTACGAGAGAGTACGTCTTGCGCCTCAAGTACATCATTGAAGGCATTCGCCAAACCACTATCGATGTTTGAAAACTATCTTCTCTTTTTTTTGTGTGTGTGTTTCTGTGTCCCTCTGCTGTATTAACTGGCGCAAACAACTCTCGCAGTTAACTTGAATCATTTTTTACAAAACGCACGGAACGCGGCGGGCGACTGCCGTGGAGCTCGCGGTGCTCTCTGCACTCGCGTCTCTTGAAGCTCTTGTGCACCGATTACTTGTGAGAAGGGGGTGCGTTGTTCCTCCAGGCTCCCCGTCTTTCTTGTTTAGTTTTACGCCTTTGCAGCAGCGATCAAAGACATGGCCACATTTCATTTCCCAGTGCGTAGAAAAATGCGGCTGCCATAAGCCCTTTCCAGCTTCTATATTATCGGCACATTTTAGCCGTGTCTGTGCAGTATCCATCTTTGAATTTGATTTCGTTTTCTTGTTGCTTGATTCAAATATATATTTTTCTCAAATCAACTGAACTCTGCGTTCATTTCCGCTTTCCTTACGCAGGCGACAAGGACACTATCACTACCGCTGTAAGTGACAGCGACAAGGTAAAATGCTTTTGCTCTCTGCCTCAGGACACTCCCATTCGTTTTACAGAAATCAAGGGTTACTGATGTTTGCACAAACTAACTCTCTTGCTTGTTTTACGTTTGCATTTGCCATGTGGTTGTGTTTTATTCAACGACGCTTTCTTTGCTATTACTCGTGCCTTTCTTTTGCCTCCTTTTCTCTCTGCTTAATGTTAGTATCGACGCTATCGTTTAAATTAGCAACAACAACAATAACAAAAACTACCTGTGTTGTCTCACCGTGTGCTGTACGGCTGCGGTGAACAGAAAACGGTGTGTGCACATCTCACCAACGTGGCGTACAGAAGAGAGAAAGAGTAGTGACTGCAACAGCAAAAGAAAAAAAAACCGAAAGGAACTAGAACATCACGAGCGCGACGGTAACAACGGGGTTTCTACCGCGATCAGTCTGCAAACGCGCCATCTTATTTGACTTTTTCATTTGAGCCCCACACACAAACACACACACGTTGAAGCGCCAAGAAGCTGAAGGCATGGAGGCTACTTGCATTGTTGATTGCGGACACCACACGATCAAGTATGCGGGGCTCTCAAAGCGCAACAAGCGAACAGTCGAGGTACTTGTGAAGGAGCGGAGAAGCGAGTGCAACGCCTACGTGGCAGATGACGAGCGACTTCGACAGAGCGTGCCGCAGCTGCTGAGCGGCGAGCTGCACACCGACGAGGAGCTTACCCTGATGCTGCTCCTCGACACGTTCACCTCCCAGCGATCCAAGGCGTCGCTGCTGTACTCATGCTTTGAGCAGTTTGGGTGCCGGAAAGTGTGTCTCCACTACACCGCCTGCACCGGCCTCTACGCGGCAGGAGAGACGTCAGGCGTGGTAATTGACGTGGGCTACGCCGGCGTGCAGCTCAGCTCCGTGTACAAGGGCGTCGTGCAGACCTCGTTGTCTTCGCGGCTTTCTTCAGTTGGCATGCGAAGCGTTGACTGCGAGCTGCATCGGCTTCTGCCCAGCGACGTCGCAGAGGAGTCGCTGCACCTCATCAAGGCTCAGTGCTGCGCCTTGTCAGAGCGCGAGGATCCCAATCCTGATCTCACCTTGCCAGACGGCACCGTTTTTTCCTGCGGTGGTGCGAGGCGGTTGGAGTTGCAGAAAGCCAGCAACGCCCTTCTTTTCTCGACCACGTCTTCCGTGCCCGATACACTTCGGCTTGTTTTTCAGAAGCATTCCATTCGCTACCCAGACGCCACGTCGTGGCTGCGGCTGGGTGGTGGAGCGCGCATCGACGGTGTGGGAGAGGTGCTGGGGGCGGCCATGACGCACCCACTCTACCGGCACACACCAAAGGAGCTGCACGTGAAGGACACCACGCACAGCCCGGTGAGTGGCGGAATCATTCTCTCACAGCTGAATGTGTTCAAGAGCATGTGTATTGGCGTGGCCGACTACGAAGAGTACGGGCCCGACGGTTGCGTTCGTATGCAAGTGGTGGATTCCAGATAGGAAGAGCAGATGTGTCTGTTTAAGTGTGTTGTGCGCCAGCTCGATCATGGATGATCTGGTCAAGGCTTTGCCGTTGTCTATTTCACTGCTTCTCAAAGGTAAAAAGTAATGATATATATTTTAAAGGCCTTTCTGCTTTCTTTGTTTGTGCAGGGTTGCGAAGGGCTTGTGTTCACGCTTGCTCAGCGGTGCAAAAAAAAAAATCAATCAATTCCGCAGTACACTCGACTGAGCGCGGTTTAACCTTAGGATGCAGCCAAGTGGAGAAGAAGATTAGATGGACGGATTGAGTGGACCCTTTTTTTTTTTTTTGCTCACTGCTTGCTCGGTGTTTTTGGTTGACGTGTCGCTGTCTGATTCCTCTACTTCCTTTTATGTTTGCATGTGATCTTTCTTTTGCCTACTTCACTCTTCTTACATCCTTCTCGGTTCTTCCCTTGATTATTGTTGCCGCAGGCCATTGTCGTTTCGTGGTTGTCAGTTGAGGCTTTGCTCGCCATGTCGATTCGAATCCTCAGTGCTGTGCGGCATCGAGTGAGGGCCCGCTACGAGTTGGCACGTGCACGCATGCAGCTGAGAAATATGATGGACTACGAGCTCATTGGCCGGTACTGCGGACTGCTGCTCTTTCCCTTCATAATTTACGTTTGTGTGGGGCAGATGCATGGCTACAGCGATGATCAGATTCGTGACCGCCTTGCTGACCGTAAGCAGGCGCGCTGAGCGGCGCCCATCCGTGACTGTCTGTTTAAATCTTTTTTTCTCACCTGCTCGATGGCTTCAACTTTGATCTAATACTTCACACATATATATATACTGAGAGAGGAGCTTCATGACGCATTCGACGTAGAGTTCCTTCGACGAAAAGAATGGCCAACAAATTAATAATATACAGAATGACAACATGAATACTTTGCTGCAAAAAATTGGCGCTGAAAGGACCAGCCTTCCTCGACCTCGCCAGACTCAGCGTTTTGCTGGAGACGGTAACATTGAAACACATGAAGTCATTCTGTGTTTATCCCTTCTACTTAATAGCATCAGCTCGGGTTTAGAATAGGCGACCAAATTGTGAGCACGCAGAGAGCGAGAGAGGGGGAGAGAGAGGGAGAGACAGAAACAGAATCGGCTGAGTTTTTTTTTTTTCCAGGATATTTTACATAGTATACGTCTCTCCATTCTTTTCATCTTCGTTTCTCCGCTCAACATTACGTTTGATGTGTTACTGCTCCCTTTTCTCTTACTTGCTTTTCCTATTTCACTCTCTCAACTTCTCCGTCTGTTAAGAATTTGCACAGCGCTCACTGTCAACTCTGTTATATTCGAGTGGGATCACACCTGCGTGAACATATAAGAATCACGAAGGGAGAAGCACTACCGCTCTTATCACACATCAGGCAACCAGGTGTGCACATCAAGCTGTTCTGCTTTGACCAAAGCAGCGTTTTCCCCCTTCATTGTTGTATTCCCTAGATTTGCCCTGTGAAGGTTGTAGTTAGCACTTCCTTTTTTTTTTTTGCGCACGATTGCTTTTTGACTGAGAGTTACGCAATCTCAACATACACACATAAACAACAACAAGAACAACGACGACAATACCAACAAACAACACAAGATAAACATCGAAAAATGATCACAACGAGCGGTCGCGTTGTTCGGAAGAACAACAATGCGCCGACGGGGCGGAGGGCACAGCAGCCTCGGCAGACGCCGCAGGAGCAGATTGAGGACGCTCTCCAAGCCCGCGACTTCTCAAAGGCCACCACCATACTCGAGTTCTACAAGTCCAGCGACCAGAGCTTGGGCGACTTTCCAATTAACTCGTGGCTGGCGTACAGCGCGTTTCACGCAAATGACATCGACAAGGCCATCGAGGTGTACAAGGACATGCTCGCACTCGAGAACGTCGACCCCATCAACCACATTTATCTGGGCTGCTGCTATTACATGAACGGCGCCTTCGAGGAGGCAGAGGAGTGTGCGTTGCGCGGCCCGGAGTGCCCCTTGCAGGTGCGCCTCATGCTGCACATCGCGCAGAAGACGCATGACGAGAAGAAACTCATGACGTACCACTCGAGGCTGCAGGACACCGTCGAGGACCAGCTCTCCCTCGCCGCCGCACAGTACATCCGAAACCACTACACAGAGGCCGTGGACGCCTACAAGCCCATCTTGGCGCAGGCCGCAGAGTATCGCGCGCTCAACGTGTATCTGGCAATGTGCTACTTCAAGCTGGACTTCTACGAGGTGAGCGTGAACGTACTGAACGTGTATCTTCAGACCTACAGCAACAGCGCTGTCGCCATCAACCTCAAGGCTGCGAATCACTACCGCCTGTTCAACAGCAGAGCCGCGCGGAGCGAGTTGAAGCTGCTGATTGACCTCCAGCGCACCACCTACAACGTCGAGACAGATATCGTGAAGCACAATTTGGTGGTCTTCAACAATGGCGAGGGTGCCTTGCAGGTGCTCCCGTCCATCCTCGACGTCGGCATTCCCGAAGCGCGGCTGAATCTTGTCATTTACCACCTCCGCCACGACCAGATCACCGAGGCCTACGACTTGATGGCCAACGTCGAGCCTCTCACGACCCAAGAGTACATTTTGAAGGCGGTGGTGAACGCCTACGTGGGGCAGAGCATGGAATCGCAGGAGCACCTTAAAGCCTGCAGGGAGATCTTCAACTACGTCGGCTCATCCGCGAGCGACCGCGACACCATCCCTGGTCGACAGTGCATGGCCTCCTACTTTTTCCTCCTGCGCGACTTTGCCAACGTGCTCATTTACTTGCGCTCGATCAAGCCGTACTTCATCCGCGACGACACCTTTCTCTACCTCTACGGCATTGCATGCGCCGGCACCGGCGAGTACGGCGAAGCCGAGCAGAGCCTTCTGGCCGTGAACTCTGAGAAGATCAAGTCCGAGTTCAGCTACACCAGCTGGCTGGTCCGCGCTCACATCATGAACAAGCAGCCGAAGCTGGCGTGGGACATTTACCTCAAAAAGGAGATGGGTGAGTCCATCGGCATCCTGCGGCTCCTTGCCAACGACTGCTACCGCACGAGCGCTTTTTACTACGCCGCGAAGGCGTTCGACGTGCTGGAGCGACTTGATAGCGATGCGGAGTACTTGGAGGGAAAGAAGGGTGCCTGCATCGGAGTCTTCCAGCAGGTCTTCGCGAACGAGGAGACGTCAGACGCCTTCTTTGATGTGATGAAGATGGTAGACTCGAGCATTCAACAGCACGCTGACGACCCTGCCGTTGTGAATGAATTCACACAGATCCTCACGGCGATGAAAGAGTGGAGCAAGGATGCGAAGCTGAAGCGCCGATAGAGTGCTCGAGGACGGAGGGAGGTAGCTGTGGAGAAGGCCCGGGTTGTCTGCACATCACGCACAGAGTGGGGCGTTGGCGTGTCCTCTCATCATCTGTGCAGCTCCGTGGCTCATCCAAGAGTTCGCGAATCTCACTGTCCCTTCCCCTTTTCTCTTTTATTTTCACTATTTACGTGCCGTTGTCCATTCCGCTCAACACATGTACAGAGCCTTTCTTTTTCTTTTTTGATATGTAGATTTCCCCGCGTTTTTTCTTCTTCTTTTTTTGCTGCGAATGTTGTTATTGGAGCAGCAAAGACATCTGTATTTTTGTTGTTGTTTTGGTGTCCGCGTGGCAAGCACTTCCTCCGTCGGACTAGCTGACCTTGGAGCGTATCATGCGTTGTTTCCTTGCCATTTTGCTTGCCGTCATGTGTATTCATTTTTCTTTTTTTGCTGTTATTGTTGTCACGATGCAGAGCAGCTTTGCTCTTGCCGCGGGTTCTTTTTTCATTGTGACACAAGCGTCAACAGAGAAAATCACACCAGAAGAACCAAGAGGAAACCTGCAATCTAGCATTTCTGTGCGAGTCCATTAAAGACCCGAATGGGATCGAATCAGAGAGAGGAGAACAAAGAACTCACAAACACGTAGAGGTGTTTTCGGTGGATGTGAGGCGGACATCGTTCTGATTAAAAAACAAAGGAAAGATCACACTTTCGCTCTGCGTTGGTGCATTCACCTCTTGTCTCAACGTTGACTCCAGGGAGTGAAGCGATCTTTCCGCTGAGTGCTCCATGGTTGTGCACGAAGTAAAAAAAAAGAGACGGCCTCTATCTGTTCTCTCTTCAGATATATATCTTAGTGTGTTTAGCCACTACAAACGCTTGTATGGGTGTCTGCTCACTTAAAAAGTGGACCTCGCTTCTTTCTTTCCCAACTCTCGCTCTCCTCCCTTTCACCATATCTCTCTCTCTCTCTCTATTACTGAATAACGAAGTGCTACCTGCACCTTGTGCACTAACCCCAAATCCGCTGCCCTGCAGCAACATGAGGCCACACGGCCTGGCTGAGGTGCCCTCCATTGCGCAGCCCTCCGCCCTCCTCTCCCGCTCGATCTGTGCCCTTTACTGGAAGGACGCCTTCCTTGGCAGCTGCATCGCTGTTGCCCCGACCATCGTCATCACTGCCGGCCACCACTACAACGCCAACCGCGACGACGTCGGCGACTTCAGCGTGCTGACCCGTCCCGGCCACTGGGCAGCCGTCGAGTACGCCTCCAAGAACAGCTCCTTCGACGTGGTTGTTTTTTGGTTGTGCGAGACGGTGGAGACGCACATCTCCCTGCGCGGCTTCCTGCCCGGGGTAGGGGCACAGGTGTCAACGGTATGGCTCTCGCCCAAGCCGCCCCACGCGGCCATCGTCTCACCGGGCGTCGTGGTCGAGAGCGAGGTGGAGAACTGCGTGGCGCGTGGCACGGTGAGCACGACGGGCTCGAGCGGGGCGCCGGTTGTGGACGTCTTTGGCGAGCACGTCGTGGGTTTGCATCTGACCTCCAACACCCGAGATGGATCCCGCGTCTCGGGCTTTCTGCCTGCCCGCAAGCTGGTCTCCCTGTTGGCGGAGATGGGCGTCAACCACGCACGCGTGCAGTCGTGACCACGACGATGACGGCTTGCTCGACATGAAAGGCAAAGAAGGAGGCATGCACGATGTTGTCAAGCAACGCGTTGGGTTGAGGTGCGGATGGTTTCGTGAGTAATTCATTATTCAGGTGTCGAGGTGGTTACATTCTGCTAGAAAGGAGCGGAGGCTTTTCTCCCTCCATTGTCGCGACGACGACAACAACAACAAAAAAAGCAATTTATAGAAGACGAGTGCGGAGAAGATACGAACCTTTATGAAGCTGCTTGATTGGTGCTCTGCTGCCACGCTGAGTCCCACGCCTTTTTCTCTTTTTATTGTTTGCTACGTATTTTAATGTATTGGTCGCGAGCGACTGACGGTCTTATTGCATTCACTCACTTTGCGGTGCGCGCGAGCTGCTGGTGTGTGTGTGTGTGTGTGTGTGTGTGTGGAGAAGGTAGTAATCAAACAACGCGCCTGCATCGCAACTGGCAAAGGTCGTGCCGATGCATCTGTATCGCTTCACCGACTTTTCACTTCTCCTCTCTATTCCCCCGAACTCACACTTCATTTTTCTCTTTTTTTGGTTGTTTACATTAGCTTGCGCAGTGTCCTGACAGCCCTTACCGGCTTTCCTGTCCCCACAGATCTGTTTGCGCATTCCGTACCACCCCTTGCGACAACCTCTTTGTACTTGTATACATCCCACTTTATTCTGCTGGTGAAGTACGACTAATTCATTGCCTGTGCGCTCTACTTCTTTAACCCTACTTCTCGGGATAATTATCTGACCAATTTTTTCAACGCGGTCCTCTCATATATACACACGCACAAACAAAAGAACATCGCTTTATACATATGACACACGTCACTTCATCCGAGGGCCAGAATGAGGCACTTCAGTTCTCCTTTGAGGAACTCGTAGCGGGCGGTGTGGCCGGCTTTGCGGAGCACTTCGTGATGTTCCCATGCGACACAATCAAGACGCGCATGCAGGGTGGTCGCGGGCGTAGCATTCGCCGGGTTGTGCAGCACCTCTGGCAACACGAGCGTCTCACCCACCTCTATCGCGGCTGCGTGCCCACACTGGTCTCTGCGGTGCCGGCGCACGGGGCGTACTTCAGCGTGTACGAAGCCTTTAAGCGTCTCTTTGGGGACCAGTCGAACTTCGGTATTGCGGCTGCGGCTGGCTTTGCCACCGTGGCACACGACACGGTCTCCACGCCTTTCGATGTGGTGAAGCAACGCATGCAGATGGACAAGCACCGCACCTACTCCTCTTCCTTAGATTGTGCTCGCCGCATCGTGCGCACCGAGGGAGTGCCGGTGCTCTTCCGGTCCCTCCCCACCACCATCGTCATGAACGTTCCGCACTTCGCCGCCTACTGGGTGGCGTACGAGAGTTACCTGACCACGCTGGGCGGCAAGGCCTCACGCAACCGGGAGGAGGAGATGACGGTGGACTACATGGCGGCCGGCTTCATTGCCGGTGCGTGTGCGGCGGTGGTCTCCTTTCCCTTTGACACCGTCAAGACGCACCTGCAACTGGGCCACGGACGCGACTTCCGACACACCTTGCGCGGCCTCCTGGAGCGCCGCGGCGTGCGAGGCCTCTTCTCTGGCGTCATCCCGCGCATCATGTACACCGCCCCCTCCGGTGCCATCATGATGGTGACCTACGAGACTGTCAAGAGCGCGTTGGCGTTCGAAGAGGGCTTGTGAGGAGTATGAGCGGCGCGCAAGGGGAGAGGAAACTCGCCATTGGCGTGAAGTTTCACCTCGGGTGGCCCTCATTGGGCCATTTAATACAAACGATGGACGCCGCTATTGGCGCACCCACAGCACCGCTGTGTTGGCGTTGCGATGAATTCTGAAGTGGGGTAATATTCGTGGCGGTTGCTGTGCGATTGCAGCAGTTGACGCACAACAGGTTTTCTTTTTTATTGACGCCTGCGTTTTGATATTATGTTGTCGCTATTTATTAATTCGGAGAAGGAGCAGCCTTGTGCATTGCTACCGCTTTCGCTACTATTTTCAAATCGACTCCAACTATTTCTCCTGCCCGTGACGGTCGTCACGGTTATTCGCAACACCAACTCTTTACATGTCGCTTTTTATAACTGTTTGAGTTTTCTTCTCCTTCGTTTTTCTAAAAGTTACTATTCTTAACCTTCACACACACACACACGGGGGAAAAAACGGATTAACAGCTGCATTTCGTTCTGTTCTTACGCGGCGTTTCGCATTATCTGTCGCGAGCTCTCATTGTTTCCCACCCCCTTTCAGCGATACCGCCACTTACATTATTAATCAAAGAAAAAAAAACCTGAGAGAAATATTCGGTGGCGAGCACTCCACGTTGTACTGTGTAAGCTAGTATGCACCGTTGTGTACATTTCTGGGTGGTTGGGTGGGAGCGTGCTATAAACGAAAAAGAACAACATACCCGACAGCGCTTAAAAAAAAAAAAAGGAATTCAAACGGGTTGTACACACAGACATACACATGGGTGAAAACGAAAAGGGAAACGTAAGTGCACACAGTATGCTTTTTTTTGTCCGTTCACTTCGGAGGAAAAACAACGTTACGCTGCGTTTGCCTGACACATCAGCAGCTAAACAAACGGCAACTACACTAGAAATGGCACTGCGCAGCATCTTCTCTATTGATGTGTGTGACGTGGTGCGGTATGCACCCTTTTGAAGTGTTTTGGTTGGGTGAGGTGCCCAACACGCAATGGCTGACGCCGCTGTCATTCCACAGTGTTTGCTTTGCTTCTGACACGCTCCCCACTTTCTTTTCCAGGTCCCCTCACTCCTGCTACTTTCTCGGCTTTGGAATAAGCGAGAGAGGCATTCTCTCTTGTGAACTTTTGTTCTCTACAGGCTCCTTCGCCTGGAATTCACTGTCTCCCGGCAACCACGGGCTGCGACACGGGAGTTAAGAGAGGTGAAGTCCTTGATTGCGCACAGAGCTGCATTGACTAAGGGGCACTAACGTGCACACAAGGCAAACAAACAAACAAACACACAAACAACAACAACAAAAACAAGATGAGTGGGTCCTTTGCACTGCGGAAGCTGCTCTTCGACGCGGAGGAGGAGGAACATGTGAACCGGCGCGGCTACCACTATTCCGGCGCCTACGCTCCTCTCTTAAGCTCTGTGGGGGTCCTGCAGCCGGCCTCTGTGCTGCCCAAAAGCGGTCTGCCCCTCGCTTCCTTTTGTTTGTTCTCCGCCTTTGTCAGCTGCCTCACGATGAAGGTGCGGAACAAGGAGAAGTGGTGGATGGGCATGTTCGCCATCTGCACCGTGTACTACAGCAGTGTTAAGGCACACAAGGTGCACAACGGACTCGTGGGCCACCAAAGCGGCTTCTTCGCGGCGGGGATGGGCGTCATCGGGTGTGTGGCACGGCTCATGGTGCAGAGTGGAGCTCTCCGATGGAACGTGGGCTGCCTCGGTCTTTTCACCGGTCTCCTTTGGTACGAAATTGGCCGCTATCATCTGTGGACGGAGCACGTCACGGAGTTCCGCCGCGAGGCCACACCGGAGCGCTCCTACGACTTGCTAGGAGAGTACGTGCCGCAGTCGTTGGAGGTCGAATTCCTTCCCTACCGCACCATCGCCTGAGGAGGAAAGGAGGGTCGCCCAGACAGCGTGAGGTGTTCATGCAAAAAGAGGCACAAGGCCCATCTTTTTCGTTCCTTGCTCTATAATCGTGCTTTATTTGATTCTGCCGCTGCTACGGCCGTTGAGGATGAGAGAAAAGGAAAGCTGGTCGTTTTTATATGTGTTGCTCGCAAATCCTATGGACTTTGTCCAATTTGGTAACGCTGCCGTGCATGCTGTCTCACTCACCACCCATGTGGTTGTTTTGTATTGTTCACATCTCACAAAATTTGCCTTAACAAACAAAAACAACATAAAAGAAGCTGTAGATTAGTAACAGAATTCCTGCATGGCGACTCGTTTTTCAAGAAAAGAGAGGAAAGCGGTGCTCATTTCCTCCGCGGTAAAGCGGAAGAGTCCTATCTATTGATGCCTTTGCCCCTCGAGTGCGATGCCATGAATGCCAATCGTGATTGTTGTCCTTCTTGCTTGTCTTTCGTTGACGATTTCTTTTTGTTATGGTCGGTCAATCAGTTTCTGCCCTTCGCACGCGCTCGTGGATGTGCGGTTTTAGCTGCCTTGAAGTAAGAAACGCTGCCATCTTTCTCTGCCTCTCAACCCGTTATTTTCTTTTTTTTCCATTCCCGTTGGCACTTCGCTGTTACGCTGAAACACAACTTGGGCAGCATCAGCTCATTGCACTTGTATACGTATATACATAAACATACCACCCTTTTTTATCAGTAAGGCTCGCGGAATGGGCCCTAAGCCGGTAATTCTCGACCACGACGGTGGCCACGACGACCTGGTCGCGTTGGCATTGCTGTTGGGCAATCCGGAGACGGTCAAGGTTATTGGCTGCGTGGTGACAGACGCCGACTGCTTCGTGGACCAGGGCTTTAACGTCTCTGGAAAGGTGATGGCGCTGATGCACGCCCAAGAAGGAACGCCGCTTTTTCCGATTGGCAAGACGTCCTTCAAGGGCGTAAACCCTTTCCCGTCAGAGTGGCGGTGGAACGCTAAGAACATGGAGGATCTGCCCTGTGTGAACATTCCAAAGCACCAGGCTATTTGGGATGCCGTGCGTGGCGACAACGAGGCCCTGGTGGGGGAGGAGCTGATGGCGAAGCTAGTGATGGAGTCGCCCGAGAAAGTGACCATCTGCGTGACCGGCCCCTTGTCCTGTGTCGCGTGGTGCATCGAGAAGTACGGCGAGGCCTTTTGCAAGAACGTGGAGGAGTGCATCGTCATGGGCGGCGCAGTGGACGTGAAGGGCAACGTCTTCATCGATGACCGCACCGACGGCACTGCGGAGTGGAACATCTTCTGGGACCCCGCGGCGGCCAAGACGGTGCTGACGTGCCCGCATCTCAAGACAGTCGTCTTCTCCCTCGACTCCACCAACTCCGTGCCGGTGACCTCCTCTGTGGTGCAGCGATTTGGCGCGCAGAACGAGTACCTCCTCTCGCAGTTCGTCGGCGCCACGTGGGCCAGCTGCACGCATTTCGAGCTCATGCGTCCCGGGGACGGTTACTACGCCTGGGACGTCCTTACCGCGGCGTACGCGATTGACAAGTCGATCGCCGATGTGGAGCCGGTCGCGCTGGAGGTGGTGGTAGACGCCAACGCCCCGAGCGAGGGCCGGACGGCGCGACTGCCTGCGGGGGCTGCGTCTGGGAACACCGTCATGGCAAAGAACACAAAGGCGGAACTCTTCTACGACATGGTGGTGTCCAGCACACGTCGCTGCTTGCCCAAGTAACCTCGTACATTTGAGCTCACGCGTACTGCCGCCGACAGACGTGTGTTTATCTGTGATCGAAGTCAAGGGTAGATGAAGGCATTGCGGCCTCGCTGCTCAATCCTTTAAAGTAAGCCAGTCGATGCATATTGGACAACCACGCCCTCAGCACTCGTTGATAAATGTGCGCGGTGTGGCTTGTCCGGGTGGTGCCGAGGAATGGTCCTCTGGATTCAGATATAATATATATTTACATTTGTCTAGGTGAATGAAGTTGCAGGTGTATTCACACACTAACATGACAGCATAAGCGGTGAAAAAAAAAAAAAAATGACAGAGCCACATAGAGCTAAGAGCGTATCCGGAAGAAAAGGTTCACTGACAGAGCCGTTTTGCGACTCTTTTCTAAGACACCGCTTAAAGCAAAGCGCGGGGAAAATTTCATTTACACCCGCTCCATCCCCACTGGGAATGAACACGAAAAATAAAGGATTCTACTTTACACATCAGTGCGAAGAAAACAATATACAGTTGAACAGAAATGCAAGCCCCTAATCTTGCCTGACCTCGCTCATCTCTCTCTCTCTTTCTTCTTGATTCTCCTTCTCAGATTCGTGCATGGGATAGCTTTGCACAGTCCTCAAGCGCAAGTGAAAACAATATATATATACTTATAGGCGCTGTTGCACAAGCGTTGACTGCATTGACGCCCCTACCCAAACAGAAAGGAAAAAGGTGGAGCAGAAGCGGGCGAACAAGAGAGGACGACATCGACAACCACAATAGCAACACAAAATGGAACCAACACGGAGCGCCTCCGCCTCTTCGATAGGGCCCTTCTCCGCCGACGGAGAAGGCGCCGCTCGGCTCCCGCAGGTGACGCCGCAGGCTTTCGAAAACAGCCCTCCGCGGGCCCCGCTGAGCGAGTATGAGGCGCAGCTCTACAACTTCAAGTGCACAAAAGGTCGCGCCTTCTTGCAGGACCGACAGGCTGCCGCCACCACGCTCCCACGCCTGCTGCCCGACGGCATTCCGTACGCTGCGAACTTCGTCTCTTTTGACCGCCTTCGCGAGTGCGGCGCGCTCAACGAAACGCGCCAAAACGAGGTGAGCATCACCGCCGAGGACCTTCGCCTCCTTTACGAGGCACGTTGTCTTGACCAGGACCTGCCGCCGTCCTGGCAGCGCGAGGTGCGCTTCATGGAGCTGGTCAGTGCCAAGTGCAAGGGAAACTTCTTCTGCCTTCCGGAGAACGGCTTCGGCGTCAGCTCCGCAGAGGCGCTGGCTGCCATTCTCTGTGGCAACAACCGCTACAGCGTGCTCGACCTGTCAGGCAACCGACTGCGGGACGAAGGGGCACGGTTTATTGCGCTGCTCATCAAGAAGAACCGCACGCTTGTGCACATCGATGTAGCGTCAAACGACATTGGGCACGTGGGCGGCGTACAGATTGCGCGTGCACTCTTGGAGAACAACACAGTTGTCTCGCTAGATATCGGCGCTCGCGCTGGCGTCAACGGCAATCACATCGGCACTCCCGGAGCGGAGGCGCTGGGAGTTGTGCTGCGTAGCAACGAGGTACTGTCGCGGCTCAACATCAGCAGCAACGGCCTTGGCGCCGCTGGCGTGTCCTTCATCGCCAACGCCCTTGGCCAGAACCGCTCGCTGACACGGTTGAACTTGTCCAGCAACAGCCTCGGCTTTGACGGCGCGCGCATCCTCGCCGCCGTGCTGGAGGAGTCGCGTGTCACCCACTGGGAGCTGCCACGCAACCACCTCGACGACAAGGGCGGCATTGTCTTCCTGGACGCTCTCGTTGAGGCCGTCCGCAGCGGACACGACGTGGTGGAGTACTTGGACATGGAGGACAACGGGCTGGGCGTCAAGAGCGCTGACGCGGTGGGCAAGCTGCTCGCTTCCTCCACCGCACTGGCTGTTCTGCGGCTCGCCGATAACTCGTTGGATGGGGGTGTCAAAGGGATCAGCACCGGCCTGCACGAAAACCGCAGTCTCACCACCTTGTCGATCTCTAAATGCAACGTTGACCAGAGCGGGGCGGCGGCGCTGGGCCACGCCCTTGCTGCGAACCACACACTGCTCCACCTTGACATGAGCAGCAATCGCATCAAGGACGCTGGCGCGGTGGAGTTGGCGAAAGGGCTCGGCGCCAACAAGAGTCTTGTGTCGTGCAACGTGGCGTCTAATAAAATCGGCCACGAGGGCGGCCTTGAGATTGCGCGGGCGATTCAAAAGAACTCGACGCTGCGCCACCTCAATTTGCGCCGTAATATGATGCTTGAGGCGACAGGGGACGTCATCAGCGATGCCCTGCGGACAAACAAATCGGTCGAGAAGATGGACGTGGCCTACAACGACTTCTCCTACGTGTGCGTCATGGCCATTGAGAAGGCCCTGGAGCGCAACAAGGCGGTGAACAAGACGCTGCTGGTACCGAAGCTGCAAAGCGACATTGACGTACTCGCGCCAAAGGAGAAGGAACTTGACCGCGCCGAGGAAGACATCGAGCTGGAGAAGCGGATGGTGCGCGATCGCAGCGAGGAGCTCATGCGGCGTGGCGAGGAGGCGCGCGTTGTGTCTGAGAAGCTGCGGCGCGAGATCGCGGAGCTGGAGAAGGTGTACGAGAAAGCGCGAACGGCAGCCGACGCGGCTGAGGACACGCTGCGCCAAACCGAGAACAGCGTCAACAGCAGCATCACAGAGTTGAAGGCAAAGCGCGCGAACATGGAAACCCGCATCCAGCAGGAGAAGGAGCGCACCGACCGCCTGCAGCGAGACACAGAGAAGCTCCGCAAACAGATCAAGCAGCTCGAGGACGCGGAGCGGGAGCAGCTCGGCCCTTTGCTGCATGACCTCGAAAGCACTGAGAAAGATCGTGCGCGGGAGATGAATGACGCCAAGTTCGAGGCGGAGAAGCTCGCCACGCTTGAGATGCGTCTCAAAGAGCTGAAGATCGCGGCCAACAAGAGCGCGAAGAAGAAGGCGTGATACTGAGCACGCATCACGATGACACACACAAATTAATGTGTGTTTGTACAGGGCTCTGCTCCGCTCTTGATTTTACTCATGCACCCCGTCTGCTTCGTCAAATGTACACTAAACATATAGGGAGGCTCCCATGATTTTTTTTTTTCCAGTCAAGTCTTGTTACTTTTTCCTTGCACTTCCAGCTTTTGGAAGACATGTATAGAATGTTCGCAACTTTCTGTTTCAATAAATGAAGTTCTTTCACTTATGTCTCGCGTGTACCCTGTCGAGGCGCCGGTGTGGATTGTAACGACCGAAACGAGGAATCAACGCAGTGCTGCTTGGTGCGTCCACAAAGACCAGAGTGCCGTTCACTTTCTCGTGGTGAGGGAGGGAGGAGGCAGCGTCTACATCGACGCCTTCGCGCAGAGCGATTGCTGTTGTCCTCACTTGTACCCTGTTGCAGGCCGTTTTTCAAGAAAACGCTGGAGGGGTTGTTTCCCTCGATGCAAGAGCACAAGAGCTCTTGAGTGCGTGTCTCGTTGACTTTCTTTTTTGCACTCACGGTCTCTTTTTTCCATCCTCTCCTTTGCAACGTTTATTGAACTCGCTTCTTCCAACGCTTCGCACAGACAATAATAATCCAAGAAAAAGAGAAGAGGCACAACACATCGCAAAACAACGGCTTCCCCACCTCACCGCGCACACTATGCCTCTGCTTGTCTGCGCACCGCGGAAGCCGCAAAAGCAGTGTCCCGGAGCACTGGTGAAGCCCCTGCCCAAGACCTCGGGCGAGCTGGCTGGGCAGGCCCTTGCGAGTTTGTGGCGGAGACTCTTTCAGAGCTATAAACACTTCTCCCAGCCCGGGTGCGCTCCTTTTGTGAGGGAGGCCGCGTCCAATGCGGAGTGGATCAGCTCGCCGCAGTGGGCTTCGGGCTTCCCTGCCTCTTCCTCCGCGGCGGCCTCCACATGCGACGCGCTCATTGTGCACCTGTTCCTGTGCAACGAACACTTCGACGCGATATCGTGGGTCATTGCATTTTGCCTCATCGACCGCCTCCAGCTCCACCACTACGTCCGCCAGCGTCTGCAGAACATCTCCTTCTGGAAGCCGCTCGAGTCCTCGCCGGGTCCTTTCCAGCTGGTGGAGGACGAGGTTCCCCAACTGCTCTTCACGGTGTACACCCTTGCCTTCAAGTGGCAGCTCGACTACACGGTCTCCGTCAAGTATCTGACCAATCTGCTCCCGCACTGCAGCACCGTCCGGCGGGCGATTCTTCGTTCCACCGTGAGGGATGAGCTGGTTGTCCTGCCGGTACTGGGGTACAACTGCGCTGTGTCCGCTGCTCACATCACGCAGCTGATGGACCATTTTCTGACAGCCTCGGAGAGGTCCTGCGTCCTCCGCGCAGTGCATCACACGTAACGAGAAAGCATCGAGCGTTTCTGGTGATGTTCATTTCATTTTCTTTCTTCCTGTCTCTCACTGACCAATCAGACAACTCCGCACATCCCCTGCTATTTTTATTTTATTAGAACAACAGTCTCGGAAGGCATAACGCTCCGAGCGCAATTCTTTTGTTCGTTTTTTGTCTTTTATACGATTTTACTGCTCAGCCTTTCTTGACCTCCACCTGCGCAGACACGATCAGAGGCCCAACCTCTCCACGGGCACCTTCTCTTTCTCTCAAACTCTCTCTGTGGCCGCTTCAATGTGTGCACAGGCTTGATGGAAACAACGGGTGCGTCAATTACTACTGCAGGTGGTGTACTTCCCACAGAAAACCAATCAAACAAACAAACAAAAGGATATACATCTATATATATATATACATATGTAATTGCCGACTTGCTGCACTTCTCTTTGAGATTCACCAAATGCTACTTCGTTTCACACCAAGTCGGTGGAAGGGAAAGCGAGCACCGGCAGGCACTCGTCAACTCTATGGCTACCTCACTTATGACGATTCCCTACCGATAGAACTTCACGTCAATTTTTATTTTCTCTTTCTCTGCATCATTGTCTTTGTTCCCAAATTTGATGGTTTCTTCCACGCTGCGCCTGCTCTCTCTCTCTCTTTCTCCACAACTTTCCTTTTCGTTGGTCTCCTTTCCCACAAAAAACTCTTTTGCCCACAGACCTTTGCCTGTCTTTGTTCTTCCGCGTTCTCTTCTCTCCTTGTTTTCTCCTTCTTCTGAACCTCGACAAGCTATTTTGCTCGTCTTTTGCCGTGTTTTCATCACTATCGTCGGTTTTCTGTTATTCTTATTTCTCGTGCTCTCTTTTCTTTTCGCTTTCGTTTATAGATACCATTGACCTTTTAACGAGGGTACAAGCGCTAACCGTTGTGCGTTCGCTCGTGTCTCATCTCCTTTCCCTTTTTTGTTTTGTTTTAAGTCCTGTTCTTTTACACGCAGCAAATTTTTAAAAAAGTATTCTCATTGTTGCCTTTGTCGTTAAATCATACCAAAAAAACACACGCACCCAGAAACAAAAATAAGAACCATGTACGTGCAAAACACCAACTCTTCTCAGCAAATGATGCAGTTTCCATCCAACCAATCGCAGCAGCAGTTCTCTGCCATCTCCTCCTACCCGCAGCAGCAGTCCTTCATCGTGCAGCATCCGCCCCAGCAGAATGTGTACCCCACGCAGAACACACAGTTTGTGCCGATGAACATCTCTTCGCAATCGAACCAGAACTACGTCAGCGCTCCGCCAGCGACCATCTACGATAACAACTTTCAAGGCTCGATGAATCAGATCTCCCCCACACAGAGCGCCGGCCGCCACAGCCGCACGCAGATGGTCCCTATCTCCTCCAACGACGAGCGCTACCGCAAGCAGCTCATCGTGAACTACCTGGCGCAGGACGTCACCAGCGCGGACATCCACACCCTCTTCTCCCGCTTCGGCCCCCTCGATGGCGCTCGTATTATATTCGATCGTCAGACCAGCATGCCGCGCGGGTACGGTTTTGTGTACTTCCGCCATCCAGAGAGTGCGAAGCAGGCGGTGGACGTGATGAACGGGTACGAGTTTCACGGCAAGCGGCTGAAGGTTGGGTACTCGACGAACCCGCTTAACATCATCTCCAGCACGACGCCCGCCCAACAAAACAACTACGGACAGGTGAAGTAAGAAGAACATAGAAGAAGATGGAAAAGGAAAGGACGCTGACAAGGTTTCAACAACAACAACCACAAAATTCAACTACAAAATTAGAGCCTCGTGTCACGTACACCTTTCCTGACGTACGCCTTTATTTTCTCGTTCTTTGCCGTTGCCATCTTTTCTGCATTCACCTCGTAACATACGCGCGAGGAGGATCTACGTTTGGTTTGGTTTGTTATGGTGCGCATCCTGCTCCACTACAAACAGGTGCGGAGATGCGTAGAGAGCGAGGGAGAAGGAGAACTGCCTTTCTTTTTATTTTTTAATTAAATTTACAGAGTCCACAAAGAGGATCTTGTCTCCATTTTTTTTTCCTTCTGTTCTTTTGCTCCCTTCTACGTCATTTTCGCACCTTTCTAACTATATTTATCTATTTATATAACTCCTGTAATTGTTTTTTTTTTTAATTTTGTTTGTGTTTTACTATTCCCGCTTCTTCCCTTCCCTTCTACGTTATTCCTTCGTTCCTTTTTTTTTTTGTTTGTATCCTTGAGAAGAGAGAAATAAAGAAAACAAAAAAGCTGGGCTCTTTTTTTTTTTCCTCGTTTACTCAGTGCTTTGTTCTCCCATCTGTTTCTTTCGGACGTGAGCTGTGTGTATGCTATCCTTGCAGTGGCCGCCAGCCTGGACTTCTGTCACAAATTCCTATTGTGCTCGCGTTTTTCCTATTCTTACGTCCTCATTTTGATACCTACCTCGTTGCGTAAACATAAAAATATATATATATTTATTTTTTTCGTTTCTTTTTCTCATCTCGTTTCTCTCTCTCTATATATATTCCTTTCTTACTTTTTTTTGTTTTTCTCTCCTTTTCTGCAATATCTCTGTTCTCGTTTCTTGTTTAAGTACTATTTTCTCACGTATATTTGTTTTTCATTCACCTCTCTCATTTCCCTATTCCCTTGCGTTTCCTAAAAAGAAAAAAAAACTAGTTTGTTGTTGGTGTTCCACTGCATGTGTGTTTGTGTTTCGTACTTGTCGTTGACACTCTACGTGGCACAGAGAAAAAAAAAACGAAAGTTTCTTTCTCTTACGTGCTAAGAGGGTTTGCAAAACGGGGCATCGTCGGAGTGTTGCTTATTGTTTTGAATTTGCTCTGGCTGTTGTTGTTAATTTTCATTTTTTCCTTTATTATCCCTGGGTTTCATCTCGCCGTCTCTTAGTATGTTAAAAAAAAAAGAAATAACTCAAGAGTAACTAAGAAAAAAAACTTCCGTATTCCCCTTCTTTTTTTTTTATCTCTGCGCGTAGCAACGTTTGTTCTTTTCTGTCCCATGATTAATTCTATTCAAGAGCATTCTTTTCCTTTTCTCACCGCCACCATGCTCCAAAAAAAAAAAAAAAAAAATCGCTCGAAGAAATAATAAAAAAGGCTTTATTTTCGCTTTCAAATTACGTTAATCTCAAAGGTTTTTTTTATTGTTCCACGGAGCCAATCGCGTTCGCTTCTAGATTGACGAGTTTGCCAGCGCCGTACAGCATGGTACAGTGAAACGAAAAAAAAAAAGAGAAGGAGGAGGCGAAAGCGAAGTTGGGTTGTGGGTGTCCTCTACACGATTTGCAGCAGCTCACTTTTTTGCTTGATTTATTGATCCTTCTCGATCGTCGCGTTTTCTAATGGGTTACTCTACACAAGCTGTGCTGTGTTTGGTAGACGAATATGCCACTCACAGCTCTTCGCTGGAGTGGCTTTGTGAGTCCACCTTGGGATTTCTTTCTTGTCCGTCTCGCAGCCCTTTCTCTGGTACAGTTGTGCATGAGATACCCGTTGAAAACGATCACGGCGTTTTTTTCCCCCTTTTCTTCCTCCTCCTTCCCCATGTTCACCCCTCTCTCTCTCATTCGTTTTGCGCCTGTGCAATCATCGTCTTAACAACCGTCACGGTTGGCTAAACCCTTTACTTTGTGTTTATATATATTCAGCCACTTCGATTCCTTTGACGATGGGTGCCGCCATCCTTTGTATGCTCTCTTTCAACGTTTTGACTTCTTTTTTCCCCTTTTCTTTATGCTGTGCGTTTTCTTTTGCACGTCGTGTGGCACTCGCGCACGCGCACGCGCCTCTGCGAGAAGTAGAAGGGGCGGTGTATCTCTTTGTGCGTTGAGAGAAGGGAACGAAGAAAACTGTTTTTGTTTTCGTTGTAAAGTGTCAAGTGTGATGGCTACAGCTTGGCTAGTGGCAAAACATTCTTACACAATGTATTCTATCCAATAAAAGGTTTTTTTTGATTTGCTCTTTTGCCTCAGAATAAAAATGTGTTTTTTGTGGTATCGATTCATTTATCTCTCTCTGCATATATATATATTTATCTTTTTATTCTACTCTACGAGTTTATTTCGATGTGATCCTAGTTCAATTGTGTGACTGTACAGCAGGAAGCATTTCATCCGTTTGAGTAGAATATTGGTTTATTTTATTTTCTGCGTTGCGATGAGTGCTTGGAAGCAGACGGTTGAGGGTGGCTACACAATGTTCATTTTCGTGTTTTACCATTTACGCACATCTATTTTTCACTCGCACCGCGTAAACCTGCACAGTGTTTTGCCCTTAAGCTGACCAAAGTATACGTGGTTGCCTGTCTCTGTTTCTCTCTTCTTTTTTTCTTCTCTTTTCATTCTTATTGTTGCGATTTTTCTTGGGAAGACGTACCGTTGCGCATCGCTCACTAGCGCTTCTGCGACTCCTCAACCGCCGCTGCCCTTGTCAGCACCTTTGTTTTCTCTCGTCTCATATATGAATACTTATTCTTCGACAAAAACAAGGGAGAGTGAGAAGGTGGAGAATGGGAACGCGAAGGTAGAAGAAGGTAAAGTTGCAGCGGGGATGTATCGCGAGATCGAAAAGGGTGTAGCGGGGGATGAAAAAACAACGTGGTCTATACCATGCACGTTACCAAACATGAACTCCCCTTTTTTTTTTCTCTCCCCTTTCTCCTTTCTTTCGATCAACTCTTTGTTTACTTCGAAATGTTGTCACAAAAAAATATATATTAAAGAATCGGCTCACGCATCCGCGCATACGCGAGAGAAAGCTGTCAGCGTTGGCTCTTCAGATCCTTTGGTGCTCTCGCGTGTCGTGTGGGGTCTCTTTTCACTTTCGCGTCTTCCGGATACACCCGCGGGGGGAGTGTACGCGTTTGAGCAGCTATGGTTGCTGAGTGACGTCCGTTTGCGCAACGCATCCCCTCGGTCGAGTCGGAGTGGGTCTTTTTTTTTTTTTTTTCGAGTGGCACTCCCGAAAACAGAAAAAAAAAACAAAGAGAACCTGGTCACTCGCACACATCGTTAAAGTATATATAGTTAAAGAAAGAAGACGGCACCGATTCATCCTCTTCTGCGTTTTTCTCTTGTTTCGCTGGTTGTATGCCTCAAGCTTCTCTTGCCGGTCTCAATGCTTCTTGTCTCTCACGCTTTTGTATATATATATATAAAGCCTGTCTAAGCGTGGAGGAAATGCCCTAACTAAAACAAACAAGCAAAAAAAAAAAAAACTGACGACAACTAGACTGTTTACACTCTGGGGTCGCATTTCTTTGCCTTGCGCAAGCTGCCGGAGGGGCTGTTGACGTAGCTTTTCTGCTTATCAGGCTGCATCCGCTGCTGTGCTCAATACAAGAACAGCTGCCCGAATTTTGGCTGTGCTGTGTGTATGTATGTGTGTATGTGTGTGTGTTGATAGTTGGCACGCAGCACTCTTTTTACCTACGTCACCATCAGCTCTGCCTGGGGCAATCAAAGAGCACGACGAAGGGCCTTTACTGCACCTTTGCCATCTGCCCCGCATTACTACCGGGAAGGGATCAGCTTGCATCTCCATGGAGGGCAGGCAGGCACATTTTTAGATGGCGCAATCACAGCCAGTCGTGTGCGGATAGACAGCGGCCTGTGTGGCGGACGCCTCGCGGCTGGACTCTGTGCCGCATCTTGTTCTAAAGTTTTGCCTCTACATACTTCTTGCTCTTCTTGACCCCTTCTACCTTTTTCTTTTCTTTTTTGGTATGCGTCTCAATGTGTGTCCATCATCACTTCTTCTGTTTTCTTTTAACTCGCAACGCATTTGTTTTATTCCTCGTGTATTTAGACAAACGAGCAGTCGACCAGCTGTACTTCACTTCATTCATTTTTGCCTCCTGAAGCGAACTGTCTCTCCGCGTGTGTTTGTGTGTAGTCTCTTCTCCGCTTCTCCACCGCAACAACTATCCATATGACTGCATCAGCAGTGGTGCGGGATGTGCTGCAGCGGCGCGCGCCGTGGTGGGTCACCGCGCTGCTCCCTTCTGGTGCTTCGGAGCTGAAAGAAAGACTTCTCATCACCACTGCACAGCGGCGACAGCTGGGTATGATCCTCTTCCACACTGGCGACGGCGCGAAGCGGGTTTCCGGCAATACCGCCCTCTGCGTTGTCTATGAGCAGCCATCGGTTGCCGCGCAGGCGCTGCTCATGCATGGACGGTTCTACCGAATTGTAGACCGCAACAGAGGAGATGTGGTGACGCATGTGGACACCACCGACTTCCTCTCTTGCAGCGGCCGAGAGCTGACCGCCGTACCTCACGAAGCTCGCCTGCTCGCTGAGCGAACGCACCAACATGGGTTGGAGTCCCCATTTTGGCTCTCCGAAGTCGAGGTTGCGCACATCTGTGCCTATTCATCGGTGCAGCTTCGCTTTAACTGTGGACAACTCGCAAACGGCGGTGCGGCAGACCTCTTTCGAGACACAAGCGTGGCGGTCGAGCTGACATGCGGGCTGCCCGGTGTGACGCGGTACGTCAACTGGGGGACCTTGTGCCCCTCCATGGTGGGAAAGAAGGGGCTCTGTCGCAGCCTCGCCTTCTTCCGCTGCTTCGCCCCTCTCAACGTCAGAACAAAACAACGATTTAGTTTCGCCATCGACGTGCGTTTGCGTGTTGAGTCGCTCTGCTGCGGTTGCTGGTGTAGCATCTGGGGCACCGCGGACGACTACGAGAAGTGTGGGTTTCGCGCACTGGACGGTGCCCTCGGCGTCGACGTTTTTGATGACCTCGGCAACCCAGCCTTTCTCATTCACGCGTTGTGCACAACGAATCCCTCAGAGGTCTACGCAGCCTGTTACCCCGACGACAGCATCTGTATGTCGGATGAGTTTTAAGCAAAGAAGCGGGTGTTGGTGTGCATCGTCCACGCCCACGTTCATCTAGCACAGATCTTTTTTTTTTTTTTTTCTAATCACTCTCAACTCTGCTATCCATGTTCGGTTTTTTCTTCGTTTTGACCTCAAGAAACCTATTTTTCTTTCTCTCTGTGACATCCTGTTTGCTCAACTCTCTGCTGTTTAAAAAGCTAAAACAACATCCACAACAACAACAAAAAAATGCTTTATCTGCTTCACAGATGCAAACACGACCAGGTATACCCTTTGTGGAATTATGAATAAAGTGTTCTTATCCAAGTAGTATTTGCCGTAAGCAGTCTGTTCACGAACGGTACGTTTGCCCTGTTTCTAACGACATCACTACGGAAATGGAGAGCACTCATATGTTTATCATCTCTTACCTATCGCTCCCCGTGCTCTCTCTCTTTTCTGTTGTTACGCCACTTGTTGTGACCAGCTGAACCAAAAGCGGCGAGGCATTCCGAAAGCGTTGACACTCACTTCCACAATCAAAAAAAAAAAAAAAAGAGCCCTCAGGTCCAAATATTCCGTTGAATGGCCGCGTCACCGCCGCCCGCAGACGACCCTGGTGTTCTTCGGCGGCAACTCCTGATTGAGCTGTCCGTGCTGCGACGCCGCTATGCTCAGCTGTCCGATGAGCATGAGGACGATGAAAGGGAAGTGAGCAACATCGTGGAGCCGCCCGTTGGTCGACACGACAGACCCGTGTTGTTGTTCTCTAGCAGTGAGGCACCGCATGAGGAAGAGGACGATGACGACGATGAGGGGCTGCTGTGCCAGAGCGACCGCGACGCTATTGAGGCGTTATTCCACTCCGTCGACGACTTCACTCGCGATTTCAATGAGGGCAAAGGTGGGTTGGAGCGCGGCGACATCGTGTCTAAGATTTTACGCGGCAATACGTAAAAAAAAAAAAAAACTTACACAAGACCACTGCACATTTCCTTCTTTTACATCTCGGACATACGTCCATCTCGCTGCTGCTGAGGATTTATACAACCAGATCAATTTAGTTTCTTCTGCGCTCAAAACAACTCTAGAAGCAAAAGAGAAGGTAAAAAAAAAAAACACGCGCAAAGTGCTTGCTCATGTCCACCGCGACAGTTTTTAGCACTTGCAACCGTAGCCGTCAACTCTGCCGCGTCGTGATGCAGTCTTTTGAGCCTTAGCCGCAGTGAGAAGGTGTATGTGTTTACCTGCGCGCCATTCCTGGTATATCTACGGATCTCTGCCCCACGGACGGTTTTCTCGAGGCGCAGGCTTTCTGCAGCTTTGCAACCGAATACTTTTTGATGTAATGAAGTCATGTACTCTTCCTTGTCTCTCTTCTCTCCGCTTCTCTAAACCTTTTAACCAAAACAACCACACCTTTTTTCCATTGTCCTCTCTTACCACCATCCATGTTGGAAAATTCTCCTGCTTGCCCATTGCGCCTACAGCTAGGTATCCAAACATGGTTGCTCCCAAGAACAAGATTCGCCGCATCGGCAAGAAGAAGGGTGCGACCCTGAAGGACGTCAGCGCCTGGCGCTGGATCAAGACGGCCGCCCGCCACTTCAAGCAGGAGGGCAAGATCTTCGTGCCGAACTGCACCGAGATCATGAAGAGCTCCCACGGCCGTGAGCGTGCCCCGCAGAACCCGGACTGGTACTACGTCCGCTGCGCTGCGGTGCTGCGCGCCATCTACCTCCGCCCTGGCGTGGGCTACGGTGGCCTCAGCAAGCGCTTCGGCAACAAGAAGAACTACGGCAGCCGCCCCGAGCACACCGTGACGTCCTCCAAGGGCCCCCTCCACTGGGCCTGCAAGTCCCTCACCAAGCTCGGCCTCGTCGAGCCTGGCGCGCAGTCCGGCCAGCGCCTGACCCGCAAGGGCCACAAGTTTGCCGACTCCCTGGCCTTCCAGGTGCAGATCCGCAAGTTCGGTCAGTCCAAGGCATAAACCTGTGTTGGAAGCTGAGTTTCTGATTCCTTTCTTTTTCGTTTTATAATTTTGTGAAAGCAAAAAAAAAAAAAAAACAATTTACGAGTGATAGAGTTGCGCGCACTGCCGCGGTGAGTGCATGCCGGTTCACATGCCGGAGCTCATCGGGTTCTTTTTCATGTGTTTCCATCTTCGCTCGCGCTCTGCTCCGACGGTCTTGGCGGCCTTCGTGTGGGGTGCATCTCAACCCATGTGTGTCCTTCGTCTCCTTGCATTTGTCACAACGCGGCGCTGTCACTGTCGCCTACAATGAGAAGGACGAGGGATTGATGCCTTCAGGGCATGTGTGCTGCTACCAGCCCAAATGCCATACTACCTGTATGTTTCCATTGTCTCCCTTATCTTTTTTGAGGTACTGGTCGTCCAAAACAACAACAAGAAATTTGCATTTTTCTCTATGAGTTTCACCAACGCTGCTTAGCGCACCCTTTGAAGTTGTCGGAACGTTCAACTGCGCAAGCTATATACACACAAACACATACACATTCCCCCAAAAACACTCTCTCTACTCCTGGAAACCACTATAGGGAGCGCGGCATCACAAAGCTCACACTATACATATTACCAGAGATTCAAAAAAGGAGACTACAGTGTGGCAAGGCATCTAATCGCTGATTCATGTCTCTTTTGACCACTTTCTTTAAAGCTGCTGCACTCGGGGCGGCGGCAAACGCTTTCCTTCCCACACAAAGTGCCCACTGCATACCGTCTTTGCAGTTGCCGCAGCACTCTAGTCCCGACGCGGCCACAGGGGACCTGGTTGGTAGTATGCATCTGCTGGATGAGGGCCACGAGTGGAGTGTGGAGGCGGATGATTTCAAGAAGGGTCTGCGCGCCTCCACCGCCCAGTTGCGAATTTTACGTCTCGACACAGACTACACCGACGCGGAAGACAACAAGGTCCCTGTGATGCGTCTCGTCGGCCTCTTTCCTGGTGTCTCCACTGACACCCTGTACCGCCACCTAACGGACCTGCAGCTGCGACAGGCCTGGGACACCAACTACACATTCTACGAGCAGTTCAGCGGCGACTTTAGTGGCAGCCTTCAATGTGCGTCGCTGCAGCGGCCGATGGCGGCAGTGGCGAAGAAGCGACCGCACTGCCAGGGCGACGTGTGCACGCTTGTGCCGGATGTCTCGTGCAGGAGCTTCGACCACGGCTGGTTCTGCCACGGCGTAGGCAGTGCCTCGCTCCGCCGCTTCGGCCTTGTCGATCGCCTCTTCCAGTACGAGCGCATGTCCCATGCGTGGCGCTTCACCGCAGACGCGTGTGGGCCTCCCGCCACATCCTCGCTCGCGCTGTACGACATTCTCTTCAGCGGCGCGAAGAGAAGCCGAGATGCCGCCGCTGCGACTTCTCCTGCGCTTGCGTCGTGGTTGCAAGCGAGACGCAGCTCTGGCGACTGTGAGGGGGTGGACGTCAACTTCCAGCACATCGTTCTCATCCCCATCGCCGATGCTGAGGCTCAGTTGATGAGCCAGACGGAGCTGTTGCAGCGACTCTCCACCATGGGCAGCATGCTCGACGAGAGCACCGCCAAGCTCGTCTACGGTGTGTTGAAGGACTCCCAGTCGCGTGTCGAGCAGGGAATGGCGGCGCCTCCGTCGAGTCTCCTCGTCATGACGTCCGCAAACAACGTGAGTGTGCCTACCTTTATACCCGCGTGGATGCAGAAGAAGATTTCTGGTTCGCTGTCTCGAATGGCGTATGGGCAGCTCATGGCAGCATGCCTGAAGGACCAAAGTCCGTGAGCTTTACTTGGGTGTTTGCGCAGGATAAAAGGTGGTGGCGATGTAGCAGGGCCACGCCAAGTCTGCCACGCAGAGCCTCGGCACGTCTGCTTTGTTTCCATGGAAAGTACGCCGAATGCACTGCCCTGTTGTTGCGACTCTCTTTTTTCTACCAATGCGATACCACTCAACGACTTTGTCCAAAGCAGCTCAAATAGCAGTCAATTAGAAACCAAACATTTAGGAAAAAAAGACACGAATGACTCATTGCCGCTGCATATCGCGCCACTCTTGGGTAAATACTTGTGGTGGGTTGCGGCTATTCTTCTGTACGACCCTCCCTCTCCTCAGTAGGCGCACTATTGCCTCTTTACTGCCTCAGAACAAAACGGTTATCTACTCTCCAGCACTGTTTTTTCCGTCGTCCTCCTGCTCCTCTCTTTCTCTCTTTCTCCAGTCAAGCCACTCGATTTGTTTCTGCTCCGTTGCGGGACTCCATTAATTAATTAAGAAAAAAAATAAATTTCGTACTCCCCGACTAGGTGTGCTTTCACAGTTTTCGAATCTCTCACTCACTCAGAGACGGATCATTAAATAAAAAAAGCTAGTGTACTTTTTTTTGTTAAAATCTTTATTCTTTCCTTCAAGCTTTTTTCCAAATATATAAATACAGCTTTTAATTTTTTTCCCTTTTCATTGTCAAGCGCACGCAGCGCTTTTTCCTCTATTCCACCTTTTTCTTTTTCAATCTGTCTTTCATCGTCTGATTTTTTTTTTTAAATCGAAAGACAACTTTTTGTAATAGCCATTGATTAGTTTCGAACGCTATGTCGCGGTTCATCGATGTCAACGATATCCGCATTGATGCGGAGTACCACTGCGTGTTCTGCGTGAACCCGGTGTCCGCCGCCATGCGCAGTACCAAGTGCTCTCACCACGTCTGCGACTCCTGCGCTGCGTCGTGCGAAAAGCGCTGCCCGTGGTGCGTGATGGACACCCACTGGATGGCCGACGCGGAGTTCAGCAACACGGTGCAGGCCGCTGTCGAAGAGGGCCTTGTCCAGTGCGCCGTCCAGAAGCTCAAATCCGCCTTTGGTTACGTGGGCGAGGCGACGCTGCGGCAAGTCGCCAGGAGTTTCCTCGACCCCGACAACCGAGAGGCCAACATCAGCGAGATGACGACGTATCTTTCGGAGATGCGCAAAGGCGCGATCTCCACCCCACCGTCCCCGAGGGCGACGGTGTCAAACAAGCGAGCGGTGTACGCGTGCGACGACGCGGCGGCGCTGCGGCATGTTGAGAACAAGCGACACATCCGCTGCTTGACAATCAGCGACGCCGAATTCTGGGACACGAGGCTACTCCGCGACTTCACGGAGCTGCAGGTGCTTCGCCTGCAGGGCTGCCGCCGCATCAAGGACTTGACGGGTCTGCGCGGGTTGCGGTCTCTGAAGACCATCAACGCTGCCGGCACCGGCCTGAGGAGTCTCAGCGGGTTGGAGTCCTGCACGGCTCTCGAGACGGTCATCGTGACGGGCTGCGCAAAGGTCGAGAGCGTCGCCCCCCTCACGCAGCACCTGTCCCTGCGGACGCTCCACTGCGGCGAGACCAACGTGGTGGACATCAGCGCCTTGGCGTCCTGCCCAGGTCTTGAGGTGGCCTCCTTTGACGGCTGCCGCCGCCTCGGCGACTTATCGCCGCTGACCGGTCTCACGCGCCTTCGTGAGGTCTGTGTGGCCACCACCAAGGTGTCAAGCTTGGAGCCCCTGCGCAGCAGCAGCGCTACACTCGAGCGTGTCGTGGTGGACAACTGCATCGGCGTGTCGGACCTGTCCCCGCTATGCGAAGCAGGGAAGCTCAAGGCCCTCCACGCCAACAGCACGGCTGTCCGCGACCTCTACAGCTTTGGCAAGAAGCCGCTCGCCTCGGTGGAGCAACTACACTTCCGCTACTGCGATGGTATCCGCAACATTGCTGACCTCGTGGCGGCGAAGAGCCTGCGCGTGCTGGACATTGGCCACACAAGCGTCTCGCGGCTTGAGTTTCTGGTGAACTGCGTCGACACGCTGGAGGAGCTGAACATCGAGGGCTGCCGCCGCCTCAGCGACATCTCCATTCTCTCCTCCGCCTCCAACTTCAAGTCGCTCCGCGCCTCCAACAGCGGCATTCGCAGTCTCGCCGCACTTTACCCGTGCAGCGCAACCCTCGTTTGCGTCAGCGTGGGCGGGTGCTCCGGCGTGACAGGGGCCACCGCACTGGCGGACGCGCCGCGGTTGAAGGAGGTGGTGCTGCGAGGCACCGGTGTGGCTAACCTGAACTTCCTCTCCAACTGCACCACGCTGCAGGTCATCAACTGTGCGAACTGTGCCCAAATCAGCGATCTGTCGCCGCTGCGCAAGGCAACTGGGCTTCAAGAGGCAATTTTCTCCGGCACGGGTGTCAGCGATATTTCGGTGCTGGCGGGGTGTCCGCGCCTGAACGTCGCAAACTTTGCCAGCTGCGGCGGTGTAACTGACATTTCCGCGCTGGAGGGCGCCGAGGAGCTGCGGGAGGCCGTTTTTAGTGAGACAGGCGTAAAGGACCTGTCGCCTCTTTCGAAGAGCCTCCAGCTGGAGGTGGTCGACTTTAGAAACTGCACCTCTCTCTCAACCGTGTGGCCGCTGGTTGGGTCCACGCGGCTGCGCAAGGTCGTCTTTGCAAACACGAGTTTGAGCAGCATCGACGCACTGAGCAACAGCAAACACATCGAGGTGGCTGACTTCGCCTTCTGCCATGGTTTGAGTGACCTGTCGCCGCTCGTCGCGTCTACCGAGCTGAAGATGCTGAACGTGGAGCACACCGCAGTGGGCAGTATCGAGGCGCTGTCGGACAGTCCACAGCTGGAGATTGTGAACGTGGCTTTCTGCAAGGAGGTTGAGGACGTTACGCCGCTGATGCACTATTCACATCTATGGAGTGTCAACATCCAGGGCACGCGGGTGACCGACATTGTGCCTCTCGTGTCGTGCAAGATGCTGGAGGTGCTGGACATCCGCGACTGCACCGGTATCACCGACATTTCGTGTCTTTCCCGTGCGGAGGAGCTGTCCTCGCTCTACGTGCACCGCAGCGGTGTACGCGACATCGGCCCACTAAGCTTCAACTGCGCATTGAAAGTCTTTGGATTGCCAGACGGTGCCGACTGCTCCCCGCTTGTCGCGCCAGCACCTTTCACACCCGTGTCGGAGCCGTCCTCGCCATCAGCGCAAACGAACAGTGTGCAGAAGAAGACGAAGACGCCCCCACCAAAGCGAAGCGGCTCCTGCTTCTCCGGCTCGTGCAGCTGCATGTAGTCAGCAGGCCAGCGACACACAAAGCGAAAAGGATCACTCCATTGGACTATGTCCCCTCTCCTTCATTTCTTTCGAAAAAGAACGCCTTTTTAAAAAAAAAAAATCTGTGAGGAAATAGAAGGCACGCCAAAAAAAAAAAGTCTGCGTATTTCTGTCTTTTGTTACGGCGTGCGTCCTGCGGCATTCAGTGAACAGTTCTTTTTATTTTGTTTGTGTGTGTGTTTCCTTTTCTGCAAAGCGAAGTTTCTGACATGCTGTGCATCTAACGCAGGTCGCACGTCGATACGGCACATCTTCTTTTGTGCCACTTCCTAAAAATAAAACCAAAAAAAAAGTATTGCTGGTCTCGTTTCCTAAAGTGTTTTAATATGGTTACTATTCTGATTCTGCTTTTATTGTATTCGAGTGACCGTTTAGCGCTAGCAACGTACAAGCCAACTGCGGACAGTTCCAACACAGGGTAAATTGTCTTACGGCGCTCAAGCAACACAGTACATTTTATTTTCAAAACATAAAGCCGACACCTTTCTCGTATATAAGTGTCGCACGTAACGACACCGTAGCTGACCTGCTAAGAGTAACTGCCCTATTTCTTTTTGAGACGCCGAGACGGTGTAATTTATTGTTTCTATTGTTTCAGTTATACACACGCACCCACAGACGCACTAGCGTCTTTTTTTTTGCTTTTCGAATACATATTTTAGCAGATGACGCAGCGAAAAGTACCAATAACCATTCTTTTATATAATCCAAATACCAATTCTTTTGGTCGAGGTCTTGTAGTCTTCTTCTTCTGGAGTTTCTTGATTGAAAGGCAGTGACTGTGGGAAGGAAAGCTTCTAGAGGGCCGCAGATGAGGAAGAACAGCTCTCTTTGAACGCTGCGTCGTGAGCACAGTCAATTTTCGTTTCCTTTTTCTATTTGTGAACTTCAACGGGGCGCTCCATTTTCATTGGTCTCGGTTTCTCAACTCTTCAGAGCTCCAGAAAGAAAATAAAAGCCGCTGCCACGCATACGCTTCGAAGACCTCGGCAGCAACAGAACTTCACAGAGAGTCTCCCCACTTGGATCCATTCTCTGCTATTAAAGTACATGGACCCAAATTGTGTACAACTGTCTGTTTTTTTTATATTATTATTTCATTTTTGATTTCCTCTCCACTGCTTACGTCGACCATCATCAGCAGCGATTCTTGATGGTCTTTTGTATGTTCGTATTATTATTTTTTATTATTATTGAGAACCTTTCTTCTTTTTTTTTTTTCCTTTTTGCTCTCTCTCTCTCGCGTAATTCACTGCCTCGTTCTCGATCCACTGTGCTGTATATTGTGTGTGCATTTTCTCTTCGTTATACATAAGCCTATTCTGTTCGTTTATTCTCGTCCTCTGCGCCATCGCTGACACACACACACACACACACGAAAAAGGGCACCGGATAAATTGTAACTGACTATATGTTTTGGTTGCCAATCCAATATCCGTTTCTCTGTATTTTCTATTTTCCTCTCTCTCTCTATTTTTTTCTGGTGTCGTTGCTTTTCTCCACAGCAAATGGTGTAGGCATTGTGTTGAGCGTCCAACTCAAGATTACTACAGTGTATGAAATAACCATTCTTTTTTTTTTCTGTGTGATGTAGCTTCAACGTATAATGCCAACACCATTAGGTCTTTTTTTTTTTCTCCACTGCTTCGTTTTCTCCTCCTCTCTCTCTTTGTCCGTCTTGGAATTCTTCCTAACCTGTGGAAATTCAAAATCGTTTCCTGCCGTGCATCAATGCTCCATTCCCCTTTCACTTTTGATGATAAAACCCACGGTGTGGAGGCGCATATGTCTTTCGAGGGCTCTCGGACTTCCCCTCACCTGCCATCTTTCCCTCTCTCCCTCTCACTCCTGGAAGTCTTTGATTCGACTCGTTGAGTTTTTGTTCTTTTGAAATGCCCCCCCTAAAATCTGGAATTTCACACAGGTTCGGTGAACTGAAGACATTTTAATTATTATTTTTTAATTAACGAAGGTGTTATTTTTGGGTGTTTATTTATATGCAATTTGTTAAACCGGCTAATTCTCTTTTGTGGGGAATATATATATATATATATAACTAAAAGTAAACAACGGTGTAATATCGCAGCAGCGAAAAGTAAAGGTTCTCGTGCTCGAAGTATGTTTATGAAGAGCTGGGTTCGTTAAGGGGTTTAATTCTGTCATTTACTAGCTTTTGGGAAAAAAAAGAACCGTTCTGTTGGCTGCTAGTCTGTCCTTCACACGGCTGAGAAGCTACACTACATATTCAACCACCGTTAGCTGTAGTAGCTTGCATCTACTGTCGCTGCTTCAAAACCTGCACCTTCAATTCTCTACTCGAAATGCTCTCAATGTTTTCTTTTTCACTTTCATAAACAATGACATATTTAGAAATCTTCATTTGCAAAGCCAAACAAACAGAAACACACACACAACCACACAAACTCCAAAATACAATGGCAGTGAAAGAGCAGCAGGCACCTCCTGCCTCGCGTGTGTGCCATGTGGCGCACGTCAAACACACGGCAAGAACGTCTGGCAGCTCCTGCTTGGGGCTGATTCGCTCCTATCTTCCTGCCGATGCGCCATTGACGCTCTCCGCCGTCAACCCAGACATGCGCGTCTTGACGGAGCTCGTGCCGAACAGGGACATCCCCTTTGTCCACCGCTCCCTCGTAAAGGTGTGTCTCTTGGACAACGGCGAGGTCGTGCACGCCCTGCAACCAAACCCGCAGTGGAGCGAGGAGAGCCACGGGCTGACAGAGTGGTGGATCGATCGGTGTGGACTGATGATCGCGCTGGATTTTGACTTCTGCACGAAAGGCGTGCACCTCACGCGACCATATTTCCAAAGACTGGCGTACGTGTGGCGAGGCGAGCATGTGAAGTCCCTTACGTGGAGAGGCTCGTTCGCCATCACTCTCCGCGAGCTTTCTGTCAAGGACGCGGTCTTTGTCAGCATCGCGACTCTGCATCCGAGGAGCGTAGAGGGCCTCACGTCCTTGTCTCTCTGCGGTGCGGATGCTGGCGGCGTGGCGTACGCGTCCGAACTGCGTTGTCTTGAGCATCTGCGAATTCGGACAAATGTGAGGTCGGTGGACATGACTCACTTTGCTTCCGCTGACAGACTGACTTTCCTGGAGGCCATCACGCCGCAGCTGTCCCAGATCGCCGGGTTTCACTGCTGCACGGCGCTGCGGAGGTGCTGTTCTCCATCTGCGACGCGCTGAAGGATTTATCGGCGTGCGGTGCAGCGCCTGCGCTGGAAAGTGTCTCGGTGTATTGTGGCAGCGTAGAGGACATCTCCGGCTTGCGTCACTGCCTGCAGCTGCGGCAGCTCACTCTCCGCGGCTGCCTCAAGCTGCATGATGTGTCGGCGCTGGCTGGACTACCGCGGCTCTCAACGCTCAACATCAGCGGCAGCAACGTGCAGAGCATCGAGGGACTTGGGACGTGTCCGTCTTTGGCAAGCGTTGATTTCTCCAACTGCAGCGAGTTGATCGACCTCTCCCCGTTGGCCGGCGCACCGGCGCTGACCTCCATTGACGCACACAACAGCGGCGCCACCGTGCTGACCAGACTGAACACGTGCAAGTTGCTGGAAAAAGTGGACTTCGATAACTGTCGCATGCTGCGTACGCTTTCCCCACTGGGTGGGGCACCACAGTTGCAGGTGGTGACCGCACGCAAGTCGGCACTGAACGATGTGGCGGGCCTGGGGGCGTGTCCACTGTTGACGGAGATCGACCTACTGGGATGCGAGTCTCTCGAATCTTTAACTGAGAACCCCGCCTCTCGTCTGCTTCGCAGTGCGGAGACTCCCACTGCCCCTTCCTTTGCGGACTGCAGAAAACTCACGTATCTGAACGTAGCTGTTTGCCGCTTCTTGACAAGTCTGGCTCCCGTCGCGGGGGCTCCGAACCTGCGCCGAGTGCAGGCGATGCACACCGCGATTCGTGATCTAAGTGGCCTCGACCGATGCCCAAAACTGGAGAAGCTCGAGCTGGGGTACTGCGAACAGCTGTCTCAGCGGTGCAAGGAGACGGAGATCCCACGGTTAGTTAACGCGGGTGTTGTTTGCGTTGGCGTATGATTTACTTGCTGACAGGGTGCACGGCCTTCCTTTGGCAGCTGTTTCAGCGAGTACTCTACAAACTATTAAAGTAAATTTTTTCAATACGCCTACTATATGTAGTTATTCCCTCTTTTATTTTGCGAGCGTTTTTGTTTTCTGCTTGTCTTGCTGATTAACCCACTCACACAGAATATGTCCAGGTGAATGGGACCCTATTGACGTTATCCCGTTAGAGAAGTTATCAAGGAAACGAAACACACAAACAAACAAAGAAACACAATAGCAACCACTGGGAGACTTTGAGCAGGGTGGCATGTCGACTCCCTCATTTTTTTTTTTTTTTGATGCAAGTGAGAGCTGCGACACTATTATGTGATAAACAACTGTAGAAACTATTCGCACTAGGCTAACAAACCTTGATGCACACCCAATAAACAACGTAACAACAACAAAAAAAATATTCTAAGAACGCGCTTTGGAGGATGGAGGTGTAAGTAACTCCGCCATCATCTGCCTCTTTCAAAGGCCATCAGCTGTTTTCTTGTCAATTCTATTTGACGTTCTCTTCATTTATCTGTCTATCCGCCTTCTCCCTCGTTTATGAAACTCTTCTCTCCAACTCTCCTTGTTGAATACTTCTGTTCTCTTTTTCTACTTCCTGTTCTCATCACGTGAATTTTTTTTTGTAGCAAAGTGCATTGTAATTAAGTCGGAACTTGTCTAATTTCTCCGACAGGGTGTACACTTGTGTGAGCGGCAACAGAGCGCTTCAAGTGTCTACTTCTTTGAGCACGGAGCGGCCGCACTCACACGCGCCGATGCCAGCTGACGCCACGCCAAGTCGCACCTCGACGAGCTCATGCGATACGCGGCGCTAAGTGCGTGTGGCGAAGCAATGGCGGTAACTGCCGTGTATAATACTGTGTTTGGTCACACCTTCCATCAACCCGATCTCCCTTCTGGGGTGATCACGCGGTGCTGCTGCTCCTCCCATCGCCTCTACTGCCACAAATGTGCAGGAGAACATTCCATTTCATCGCTGCCTGTCCGGCGAACTCGGTCATACGCCCACCATTTCCGACCTTTGAGACTCAGCGAGACGGCTAATCACCTCGTCCGCGTCCTCTCACTGGTGCTGTCCCCTCCTCCGTCACCTCCTCTATGGCATTCGGCAGCACCGCCGGCACTATGACCATCGCCTGGGCCGTCCACGTCGCTGAAGTCCCTGAGGCCCGTCTCCAGATTCCACCTGTCCTCCTTCAGCTACTTCATTGTCGACGGCATCGGTGTCAGCTGCCAAAGTGAGTCGATCGACTGACTCATGCCAACATGCGGCAGAATCGCGAGATCGGCATCACGCGGCGCACGCGACATCCCGACGTACAGGGCCTCCCAGGTCACACCAGCACCACCACGAACTCCCAGAGGCCGCGAAAGATCCAGCAACACAGGCGCCAGCGTCAGGCCCCGACTCTTGTGAAACGTCAGCGCGTAGGCCTGCGTCAGCGGAAAGCCCTTGATGGAGGTCTTGATCGCACCAGGCGCGCCAAGAGTGCCAGAAGGAGCCCGGAAGATCACATCTATCTTCGAGCTCGGCACAAAAGGCACCACCCAGTACGAAGTGGACGCACCGTCGCCCTCACCGGGCACCGTCTCCACGCGACAGTCGCCAGGCCCAAACGTGATAGCCGCAAGCCGTGCAGCACTCAGGGGATCACCGCCATCCGATCTCCCAGAACGACGCCTACGAGGCCGATCCCCGTCAGACCATGGCCTCAGCTCACGCAGCTTACGGTCCAAAGCCTCTGGCAGGATGCCGTTTGGTATCGGGAAGCGCATCTCGTACATGACGGGCCGGCAACCATCCGGCAGGTTCACCAACAGCGTCCCCGACTGCATGGCAGCGACCTCGGCTGCGCGAACGATCTCGGCATCGCACTCCCTAAAGTACAAGGCATGCGCCTTGCCAACAGCACCGTTCGTCAGGCCAAGCTCCACGTTGATGTTCTCCAACAGCATCACAGGGGAGTCGACCAGGTACTGCTGCCGCAGCTCCGCAAAGGCCAGGTGCAAGAAGTGTCGCGCCTCCGGCGTGATCGTATCAAACGGACGCATCTCCAGCGGCAAGCCCCATTCGTACACAAAGGTCAGTGTCGGCAAAGGCGTGGCCAAGGGCACGATAGCCGGCGGCGGTGGTAGCGCCGATGATGGTGTTGGTGACGGCGATAGTGTTGATGGTGGTAGTGGTGGTGATGGTTGTGATTGTGATGGATGTGTTTGTGATGTGATTGTGATGGTTGTGATGATGGTGATGGCGCCTGTGATGGCGATGGCGCTTGTGATGGCAATACCGTCTGCGATGGCGATGACGATGATGACGACGAGGCCTCCGATGATGACGACTGCGGTGGCCGAGCGACACGCAGCAACAAAGCTTCGCTCTCGTCTGCGTCATCAAGAACTGGCCGCAACAAAAGTAATGTTGGGGGTGGCCGGGTGACGCGCAGCACATGAGCACCAGCCTTCGGCTTTTCTTCGGGAGGCAGCGGCGATAAAAGTAATATTGGAGGTCGCCGAGGAGCACAAAACAAAAGACAATCCCCTTCATCTTCGTCAGCAGGAGGTGGTGGACACAAAGGTGGCGGTGGCACTGGCCGGGTGACGTGCAGCAAGGGATCCTCCTCATCGCAGTCGTCAACAAGCAGTACCGGCGGAGGTGGGCGAATGCCGCGAAAGAAGGGATTCTCAGGGCCATCGCCTTCGCAGGCAACAGATGGCAATCGGAGAAGGTCTCACATGGCCAACATGCTGTCAGAGCTGTCTTGTGAAGACTGCTCCTCCACACCTACCCGGAACCCATGTGACTCACCCTCTTCCGCGTGGACATCCGCCTCCTCTTCGTTCTCCTTTGCCTCCATTTGGTCTCCGTCATCCTCCGAATCGGACTCCTCATCCTCGCCGTCGTCGGAGTCCACCTCGGACTCCTCCTCCGCGTCATCCTCCCCGTCGTATTCATCTTCATCAACGAAGTCCTCCTCGGCACCCTCGTCCTCCACCACATCCTCCTCTACTGCCTCGGCTTGCGCCTCGGCAGACCCTTCGTCATCTGTGGGGTCGTGCAGTGCAGCGGCGCCGGCATTGATGGCCGCCGCGGCGTTGCGTGTTGCGGTGGCGTTCCGCTGCCTCCGCAAGTCGGTCGATCGAGGATGGCGAGAAACGAAAGCACGACGCGAGCCCTGCGCAAGTCCATCCTCATGGCGAGTGCGCTCAACCCATCTTCGCGCTACTTCACGATCGGGGGAGTGACTGCCTTCCAGGGTCACCGTCACGGCGTTCACAGGCAAGTCGCGCAACATGCTGGCCATCGATGTCAGCGCGGTCCCGCGAGTCACGATCTCCAGCAACGCAGCCTCATCTGCCTCCTGGACCGCCTGCCTGGTAATCACCGCGGCAGCACACACGAGCTGCCAAAGACCAGCCGCATTCCGCGAAGTATTCGTCGAATGCAGTGAGTACGCCGGACCACTCCACCGAGAATCGCGCGCCACCAGCCCTGGCGACAGCTTCCGGATGCCGTCGCACATGCCTCTGGTGAAGTCACAGCGCTCACGCATCTGCTTCAGCCGCTCCATCTGAACAGTGCAGGCGCTTGCGCGCATGAGCTCCACCAGCCGGTATCGCCGGGCATGACGCCTGACAGCGCCACCACGCCGAGCAGCTCGCTCCCGGGCTTCGCGGAGTGGTGACGGCACCGCTTCCCTCGCCGCCGCGCCTCTCTGTGCCGGAATCCGGGCTGGATACGTCGGCACCATGGCAGCAGCTGCGATGGAGGTGCCCTGGACAGGCGGAAGCTGGAAGAAGTCCCCGAGACACAGCACGATGACTCCGCCAAAGGGCTGTGCAGCACGCTTCACATACCAGTCCCGTGACACACCGTCACCATCCACCTCAGGCCCCTCAGCGGCAAGCTGGGTCCGGCTGCGCGTCACACCCTCGATGTCGCCAAACATCTCGGCCGACACCATGCTGATCTCCTCCACTACAAGAAGTCGGAGATGACCAGCAGGATGCAACTTCGCAAGCGTGGAGTCGCCGCCGGCTGTGGCGACCATGCTCCCATCAAGCCCAGCCGCAGCACGACGCTCGGCAGACTTGGCCTCGGCGCCGCCACATTGCAAACCCATCGCGCGATGGATGGTGCAGACTCCGGCAGCCAGATTCGAGGCAGCGTTTCCCTGAAAAGCGCACATCAGCATCGACTGATCCGCACGCTCCTTCTGGTTCGCCTCGTTGCCCGGCAGGCTCGCCACGTATCGGCGCACGCAGTCGACGAGGATTGGATGCAGTAGGTCTTACCACACCCGCCGGCACCCTCCAGCCAGAAGATGTTCGTCGCCGAGCCCTCCTCCGGCTCCTCCGCTTCTTGCGGTCGCCGCCGCTGCTGCGCAGCGGCTGCTCTCCAATTCGATCGTCCACCACGACCCCTCCCACCAATAGCAGCAGGAGGAGGAGTAGTCCGTCCGACATCGGCAGCCACCGCGGCATCAAACAAGGCCTTGACGAAGACCTTCTGTGCGTCCTTGAGATTGCCGAAGTGCTCGTGCTGGTGAACGGCTCCGTTCGCCGACGAACACGAATCGTGCCCTCCTCGCCGATCCGCATCAAAGTGGCGCGATCGATGGTACGCACACTTTGGGACGCATGGGCCGCCATCGCCTCCGCAGCGGCCGGCAGCACAAACAGACGCATCGCCAGGTTGATGTCCCGGACCACCACATCCAGGCGGCCCGGACCGACCCGCGTCACAAGGATCCTCTGCAGCACGAACCTGAGGAAGTGGAAGTCCACCGCACCAACGGCCTGGTCGAACTGCTTGTTCAGCAGCGCCTCCGGACCACGAGTGAGCTGGCCATTCGCAAGCACACTGACCAGCTGATGGGCTGTCAGCGGCTCACCGTCCGCACCAGCACCTCGTCCAGTGCCACTCTCGTGCCGCGCCGCCCCATCCGGCTCGTACCCATATGCGGCCATAAGGTTCTCCACGACTTCGAACATGCGACTGCTGTCCTCACCGTGTGCCCTTTCTGACTCCTCCGCCGCATCGGGATCACCCGCGCCACCAGCGAACCGGTACCCCTCGACACCACCATCCTCCGCACCGTTCAGTTGACGTGACAGAGCCTCTTGCCGATCCACGTCCTTCTTTGTATCGGTGTGGGAGAAGCGCTGTGCCTGGTAGAGGCTCCGGTTCAGCGACGAGACCGTCGCACCCCAGGTGCACCGGTAGATGTAGCACGTCACAGCGTGGTTCACCGCCTCGTGCCGGTTGCGCATCCCGTCGGACACGTACTTCTCCATCGCCGCATACGTGGCCTTCTTCTTGATCTCCTCAAGAGAGCGCCACGGAATGGCAAGACCATACCAGTACGTGCCCCACAGGTCCCGCTGCCGCTCCTCGCTGGTGGGTGTTGCCGGTTTTTGTGCTGGAAGTGGCTCTTCTGCCGGGTGCTGGTACTCCTCGCATTCTTCTGCCGCACTGCCTCTTCCACGTCCACCTCGTCCACGTCCACGTCCACCACGTACACGACCAAAACGCGCTGACACCGTCTCATCCCACACCTCCGTGGCGATGCTCTCCGTCCCGTTGGTGTCGATTTAATGGAAGTTGACGGAAGGCACATCGGGCCCATCACCCACTTTAGCGAGCTTCTTCCCTCTTTTCTGACTTCGGTGTTTCTTTTAATAGCTGTTTTTGTTTATCTGGAAGTGAATTAAATATTTTACAGGAGGGGTCAATAGCAAAGGATGTCGAGGCATAATAAAGTAGTAGAACAACATTAAGTGTGCTCCAGCTTCTTCCAGCAATTCAGAAACAATCAAACGAACAAACAAAAAAAACGTCGCTATAAGGGACACATGCACAAGCTCTGCTTAGTTAGTGCCTCTGTAAGAAATGGATAATAACGCGTATGTTGTGTGGACTCGATGGACCGCCATTTGTGTCTCTCCTGTTAGATGGGCGAATGCCTGTGGGTGTTTTTGTGTTCTTGGGTTTCGAAAACGAACGCCGGTAGTTGGATAACACTGCATAGATGCCAAATAGCGTTTTTTTTTATCGCGGACAAGTCAGGCTTGAGATACGCAATTTCAGAAATTATTTATTGTTTTCTGAACCTGAACAATATCTTCATGATAAACAACGGCTTGTTTTCTTCTGTGCCACTTCTCTACCATTTTTCTCACATTACTCTTTTCCTTAAACTGTATTTGAAAACGTTAAAGAGAATTTGAAGCTCAAATTTTTAAGAAAAAATGTGAACTCTTCCCCTTACCAATAAACAGTGTATTTCCATTCTTCTTTATTATTATTTTTTTTTATTCATAGCCTGAGCAAAAAACGGTGAAATGGACGAACTGCAGTGAGAAGTGATACAGTAGCAGTAATGGTCTATCTATCGAACAATTATCTCCTCTTCCACTTCGCAGCGATAGCCTTCGACTGTTGTCCTTCTTCTTTCTATCTTTTCTCGTCCGTCCAAGCCTATTCCGCCTCGCTTTGAGGGTGGGTTTGTAAAGGAAGCTACCACTGAGCTAGTTGTGTGATAGATGAAAAGAAGAAAGCGGGTTCTTTCCCTACCATAGTCGTCGGTGTTACAGAGGTTCTAATTCTCTGTACTTTAGATCGCATAACGGGTACGGTGTAGGGTTTAAGTGTCTTTTACCTGACCTGTACTTTCGAGCTTTTTCCACTTCATCCTCCTCTGCTTCAGTTGTCTAGAGTTATTCTACTTTACATTTTGCTGCGTACACACTTTTGAGCTATGTGAAAGAATGCAACAACCATAAAAATGACACATTCTGTTTCCGCGTATCTGAACACAGAAATGTAGCTACTGGAATCTTTTGGGCGGGAGCAACTGGATAAAATAGTTATTGACAGCCTTTTCTATTATTTCTGCTGAGAGCCGATGCTCCGTGCGGTGACACTGCCTGTCAGTACCATCTCTGCACCAAGTGTGTTGTGCGATTAACGGAGCAGAACGACAACCGCTGTGGTATGTGCAGTTGATCCAGAGGCGCACTGGAAGACGTGCAATTTAGCAGCCGTGTGAAGGATTACGTGAAGTTGTCTGTCCTGTCAAAGGCGCAAACGCTTTTGTGGATGCACTTTCCTGAGGTGCGGAAAGTGAAGACGTTTATTGCCATTTCGCAGTTTTTAAATAGCGGAACGCTGTGGCTGGGTATGGCAGCTCTTGTAGAGGAGACTGATCGGCAAAGGAAACTTTTTTATTGGTGCTGTGTGGAGCTGCAAGAACCCGCAATTGGCTGCAGTTTAGTTGCTTCCTATTCCTCCTTGTAGAAGCTTAATGCGTTGCCGCAAGAGGACCATCTGCAGGCATGCGAGGTCAACGGGCGTTTGCTGACAGACACACACGTGCTTTGTAAGCTTCGCAGTCCGCATGTACTGACGCTGACTGACTACAAGGAGCTCACTACGCTGTGTGGCATCGGCGGTCTACCCTGTCCCACGCAACTCATCGCGGAGGACTGTAGCATGGCCGCCGCGTGTGGCATCGAGCACTGTAAGCGCCTTCGCCACATCGAGCTCACCGGCTGCCCACACCTCACTAGGTTCAAATTGGCACAGCGGCAGGACAGCGCCGAGATCCCCAGCGATGACTTTCTATTTTTCTGGCGTGGTGCATGTCTCTGATTGTCTGTTATATTCGAGAGCACTGGTGTTACGCCAGCATCTCTGCAGCTGGGCAAGTTCGGCGCGCACAACACAGGTCTAAAGGACGTTCTTGAGCTACATCATTACACAGCACTGGAGCACCTCGACGTTAGCGAATGCCACCGCCTCACCGACATCGCCCCAATCACACCCTATCATCGGCAAAGGTACCCTCACGTGTCCGACGCCGCTGTGGCAAACCCACTGACGACGTTGTCCAGTCGACACAACTAACGAAGTTTCGAGTGAGTGTGTGCAACGTGCATGGCGATTCCAAGAGGCTGGAAAGAACACCGAGTTTGAAGGTTTTGGTGGCGTCACGCACCGAAGTTACGAGTCTTACAGGTATTTTGCGATGTCTGTCGCTGAAGAAGCTCGACGTGAGCCACTGCACTTTCTTGACAGACTTGTCTGCCCTTTCTGCACTCCCTAACCCGGCGTACATCGGCGCTTCCTTCACGCCCATCATGGCATCAGTCCTCTCAACTCTTTCAAAACGCCGGAGAAGATTCATTTGAGCGGCTGCAACTAGCTGGCAGACCTTTCCCCGTGGGTCGACTTTGGGAAGACGTACCGTCTGCGTGTCCTTGAGCTGTAAGATAGCAGCATAGAGAACAAGACTGTCTGAAAGATGTGTCCTGCGGCGTTGTAAAGCCTCAACCTTGGCGACTGTAAAAGGATTGCCACCGTCTCTGTTCTGGGCAGCGCCGAGCGTCTAAAGATCGTGAATCCGAACAAACGCGCAAGAGACGGAGATTTCTTCTGTTTCGAGATGCACCGTGTCGCTCAGAGGAGTGCATCTTAAGCGCGTGCAATGTGAGCAGCATCTTCGTGCTGCGACGCGTCGAGCGGATAGAGACCGTGAGGTCTTGTCAAACTTGGGTGATTGATTTCATCGCGGTCCAGGCACTGGCGAGGTGTGGGTTAGACCGAGTCTGCATACAATGGGTGCGTCCGTACTGAGTTGAGGAAGCAAACCCTTTTCACGCTTCCTCTCTCTCGCTCTCTCCCTGTCTTGTTCACACAGGACGCCCTTTATTTATGTTAAATGAGGTTTTTTCTCTTTTATCTTTTTGATGCGCTTGCTTATTGTTCATGGTTGAAGTTGCAGTCAAAGCGACCCATGCGACGGCTGTCACTTGTATGACACCTTTTAAAAAACCTAGCCAGGGGACATTCTAGAGAAGAGATTGTTCATTATTATTATTATTAGTATTGCACGCTAAATTTTTTTGTCCAGCAAACGTATCGTGGTTTTTTGTCAAACGTTTATTTCCCTTTCTTCCAAACCACTTTTCTTTTTCTGGTTTCAATACAAACAACGGCATCACCAAATAGAAAGGATACGCTGAGCAGCTTTGCCATCTTCGGTGCACCGTTTCTTTCAATTAACATGGTAAATGACGTTACGCATGTAAGTACTTTCTGGAGCCTCATGACCTCGGTAAGGAAAAGAGATGTCACCACCACAGCACTTTCTTTTTGTTCTCGTAAGAGGTCTCGTGCTATCTTCCCTTCCATTTTGCTGTACGCTTTTGGGCTGCCTTTTTTCTTTTTAAATTTCTCTGAGTGAACTCTACGTGGGCATCAAGCCTCTCCAAACTGCACCTAATATTGCAAAGAGAGGCGTTGTAACAGACCGCTTGCTCTGATGGTGCTCATGGGGTGTGGCAGAGGAGAGAAAGTCGATGCCTGTTATCAGATTGACCGAAGAATACCAAGTTATGAGTGCCGCCAAAGCATCTGTCGTGGTAGGTGATGAAACGGGGCCTGCCACTGCTTACCGTCATTTCGCAAGGCATTTCTTAGTGGCCCGTTACCTCCACCAGACATGGTGAGGAGGTGAATGGAGGCACTAAGCCTTCAGACTGCTTCAGAGACGATGTGCGCGCGTAATGTGCTCCTTATTCGTAGAGCGTAGTGTGCGGCCTTCCTTTCCTTTTGTGTGCGCTGCAGACTTTTTCAAAGAAAGAGTGAAAGCCATCCATTGTAGTTAATTGTGCTCGATTGCGATGCCCTTGGGGTGTGCACTACATCATGTGGCGGCACAGAGGCTGAACAGTGAGAAGAAGCTTTCATTGGCCTCATTCATCAACACGCTTTCCTCACTCTTGGCTGAGTTTTAGTGCCCGCCACAATTAACAGCGGTGCTGTGTGAGGTGAGGTTGATGACAGATCTGATGAGACGTCCACTGCTCATTTGCCTCCATGTTTCCCACTGCCTGACATGCGAGCGCCAATTTTTCGCTTCTTTTTTTTTGTCTGCGTGCTAAGTGTGGCTTTGGCGGCTGACCGCGACCATGTGCAGCCAAAGTTCAGCCCAAAAAGACTGATGAAGGATGTCAATGGGCACCTCCTTGCTTTGGTGGTTTGCAGAAACTTATTGGAGCGTGTCTGACGTCACGAAGACTCAACCGGCGATGCTTTTGGTGGGCAGTAAAAGAAAGCTACCTGCGTGGGTGCGGAGGGACGGCGTGCTTCTCAAGCGTCTTTGCAGCAGTGTGCTTCCTCAGGTCTGTTGAGTTGCATGATCTCTTTGAGCTTGCGCGACGTCACCCCTTAATGGAGCTAGAGGGACGAGCTGTTATTCTTGCTCCCTGTCAAGCATTTCTTCTTCCGTATCTTTAACTTTTCTGCTTGCGTTTGTACCGCGCGCACGCCAGGTGGCTCAGAGGAGGTTCCGCTTCACTTTTTAAGTATCTGAATATACTAGGTTACGGCTTCTTTGCTCTCATTGTGCTTCTAGACTAACAGTTTTTCTCCTCTTTCTGTGATTGTATAGCGCCGTACTGCTTTTATCTTTTCCGAGCCTCCCTCTTCTGCTCAAAGTCGCTTTAGAGTGTGGCTTTTCTAGGCTTGACTCTATTCCTATTGCTGCTCGGAATCATCGTTGTCAGCCTCTGTGAGCTGGTATCTATGCGGGTAGTTTGACGTATGCTTCCATTGTTATCCTTTCCCTTTTACTTCTGTTCTGCGCTAGCTTGTGGGAAACTGGTGTCCTGAGAAGAAGCTGATTTCTCAGCGGCCTTCCTTCTCTTTTTTTTTAGATCCTCTCATTGTTCGTCTTTCCTGTTTGTTTCTGCTGCTCACGTGCTTTGTTTGGACTTGAACCACTTGAATGTGCTAGGGGTGTTTCGTCTTGCTCGGTTGGACTGCTCTATCGAAATGCTTGGTCTTTTCTTTTTATACCGGCTGCGTCTTTTCTGATTCCCTTTTCACGTACAAGAGATGGAGAGCTCATACTCATTTGGGACGAACCAGTTTGGTGTCTGGCTTCTACTTTTGCTTGGTCGTTGTCACAGAAAGCTGGATGTGATCCATGCGAAGCAAAGCAGAATGGATGCATTGGTAGGAGGTGTGATGGGTTGTACTCAGCAAGCGACGGTGCAATTGCTGTGTGTGATGGGTATGGCGACCAACTGGTCGTCATCACTGTTGGGTGAGCCGAAAAGATTCACCTAGGATCCCGCTGGGTGTTTCCCGGCCTTGCTTTTTTTCTGCTTCTGACATGCTGTGACGTTTGACGCTTCTTTTCCTTTCACCACATCCGGAAACCACAACCGTGTTTAATTGTGGTTTCAACGGAAAAGGTCGCGCTTTTTTCGCGCTTGAAAACTTATAAAATCGCTCCCTGCTCTCATTAATCCCTTGTACACTCACTAGGGTGGACATGTCAAGAAACTTTGTGCGACACTGGCATATATTTTATCTAATGACGCTCGCATGGCACTGCCGTATTTGCCCTCGGATGGCATTGCGCAGCTGATGGGCTTTATAAAAGAGCGATCCCTTGCTGATGCTGCGCTCACGGTTGGCGTAGCGAGTTCACAGACGAGACTGTGCTGGGATATTGTTCGAGAACTTGAGCGACGTCATCTGAAATACGCTCAAGTGAAAGTCGTAGAGCAGAGGCTTGTTTGTGGTGTTTTGATACAAGACCCATCATCGGAAACGTTGCCACTTGTGATCTCATTGTGGTGTGTGGAGCGGCAGGGAATGGCAATGAGGCTTGATGCAGACAACGCATGCCGGGATGTGCCTGTGTTCCTCTCAGCCCTCTTGAAGGGTCGAGTCGAGACGTTACGTATTGCCACTGAAGAGGCGACCCCTTACGCACACCACTTTGGCCAGGGAGGTTATAGCGGAACAGCGGTGTGCGATGGACAGTGGGGCACCCTTCTCTCTGCACAGTCAGCATTTCCGAACTTGACGAGCTTGTTCATGGACGCAGTGCCTTTTGAATGTAGCGCCCGCGTAGCGGGTGCTGTGCATTGCGCGTTTCGCACAGCATCAGAGATGCACAGCTGCGAAATACAGCTTTACCGCATCTATCTTACGGACAGCTTGTTCAGGGTGCTGATACCGGTGTTTCTCCCCTCCCTGTCAGCTCGCAGCTGTGGCATACAATCCCTTATCGACATTGGGACTACTCCATGCTTACGTACCCTAGTGTCTCTGTTAATGCCACCCTGCACTTTCTCTAAGTTGTTGTTGTTTACAGAGAATCAGGGGGCTTGTCAACACTTTTTGTGAATTAGGGGTCGTGGGCGGCCTGATCTACTGCTCGGAGCTGAGGGCAGTTGATGTCTCATGCAACCGCCTTCTGCGTTCTCTCCGTGGGCATGCCGGTGCGCCAATTCATGAGAAGGCTGCTGAAGAGAAGTGTGGACTGCAAAAGTGTGGAGGGACTATGTCAGTACCCTCGGTTGAGGGAGGTTGGCGTCTCTTTCAGCAGCTATCTGGATTCTCTCCGCGGTCTTCCCGTTTGACAGATGCTGTAGGAGATTGTGGCTACAGATTGTAGATTACTGACTGGAGAGGGCCTGAATCAATGCTCGCTGCTAATGGGATTGCTACCTCCTTTGATAACACTTGACGTTCGTCAAGGTTTTGGAAGTGCACCCAGCCTTGTGAAAGTTATCTGCACGAGTTGCACACTGCAGGACGATATGGATCTCTCATTTTACAAGAGCGCTAATGAGGTTATCCTGTAAAGCATAGTGCAAGCGAGTGCTTTCCAAAAGAAAGCTATGGGAGTGAAAATGTTCCTTGGAGTGGCTACTTCAACCTGAGGTAAATTTAATGAGCTTTCTAAGGGTTCTCCTGACACAATCTCTTTCAGACGCTACCTTTCAGTTTTCCTATGTGAGTGTACAGGCGCATGGGCTGTTTACCGTGGAATTCAGTGAGGCGCAGTGTGACGAGGTGCTTACGTAGAGTTCTGATAAGTGCGTTGTGTTTTGGTAGACTCCAGGTTTGGGAGAAGGAGTTCATGAATAAGCACACTAATCATCCCTCCCGCAAAGCACTTTGGCGTCATTTGCAGTCTTTTTCTGGCGCTTTAAATGGGCATTAGGGGAGCTTGAGCCCACAGAGAGCACGCTGATATGCATGGATGGCAGCCAAGATTCACATCCAGTGTGCCGGCAGGTAAAAAAAGACAATCGATTCTGCTTTGTTCTTCGCCTATATGCCATCTTTGTATCCTTTTTGGTTTCTCCTCTATTCTCGCGTAAGGGGAATTTGGGGGTGATTCAAAGATGTCATAGAGTGTGCTTCTTCCTTCTCTTCTTTTGCGAACTCCACCTTGGCATTCGTTGTTTTGAGTCTGGCAATGTTGTTTTCTAATGCCACTGAGGAGCTGGCAATATAGAATTACACAAGCGAACTCGAGGCCACTCATTACATAGCTTCATCTTTCACACCTTTTTATTTTTATTTTTGGTACAAGAGCTCCGTGCGCTCCAAATTGACTAAAGCTGGCAGTTTTTGCTACTTCTCTACATTTCAATCCTTTCTCATCTTTCACAACTTCACAAAATCATCCTCACCTTTTCGTTTAACCATTGTACCGGAGAGGTCTGGTGAGAATGCTCTTTTTTAGTAGTTGTGGGCTTCTTTTGCTGAAAATCTTTTATGGAAGTGCAGTCGTTGTTTCCAGTGTGTGGGTTTCTCGGAGCTGCCATATCCTCTTTGTGGGGACTTTTAGTGACCAGCTGTGCACAGTTGGTCTTTCTGTTTTACTTCTTTCTTGTTGTATTTGTCTCTGCGTCTCCTAGTCGGCGAGATGTCCAGAAAAGTAAGTTGCCTGGCATCGATTATGGAAAGTAAGTGAGTGAACATTACCTGCAGAAAACCACTGGTGAAGAGCTTTTTGTTTGAGCAGGTACATCTGGGTTTCTCTGCAGGTCTTGTGTGACACATGCCCCGCGCCACTGCAACGATGCTTTGTCAACCGAACAAATCTTCCTATTTCGAAAAGACACTTTGTCCATACTCTTTTGAGTATATGCGAGTGCGGGTGAGTATCTCTTTTCTTTTCTTTACTCAGTCAATTTGATTCCTCTTTCTATTTGGTTGTCTGGCTCGCTTTAAAATGGAATGGTGTGCGTCTGTCTTTCGGGAATGCGGGGTGGTGTGGGTGCTGTGCTCTAGGTGTGTGTGTAGGGGGCAGCGTCTTAACTGTGCAGAACATTGTTTTGACAGCATGCGACGTGTACAACTGAAGCAGCAATATCGATAAGTTGATGGGGCTGTTTTCTCCCTGTAAAAGTCATCATCTTGTTATCTCTCAAGGAGCCAGTGTCTGCTTCATTCGCTCCTTTCTCCTTGCGCTACTCCTGCCTCTTCAAAGCTTCTTCGTTATTTGTAAGCCTGCCGATGTGCGCAGCACCTCCTCCACCGAGGTGTCATCTTCAAGACTTTTGATAGTGTCATTAACTTTTTACAGAGCTGTTTTGGCGACTCAGCTACTTCTCCCATTAATGTGCAATTCGTGTCGTGTTGCATGACTGTCTTGGCTCAAAGCACGCTTTTGCACCTCTCGCCCATGCAACCGCAAATCTGTAGCAAGCTGGTGTCGGAAAGTCAGCAGGCGATGACCAACATGCCACTCCCGTGTTCATGCCAGGGCTGGGCTGGTTAGGATGGTTTGCGTGGCGGAGAGCTGCGATTGGGTGATTCCCTCCTCTCTTCCATATGCAGCGGATTCTCTGGTGCTGCAACTTGTGTGGGTGCGTATCAGTTGTCTAAGCAGGCTGTGCACTACCGCCAGGTAACGGTGAGGAGAGCAACTTGAGTCCTCGCAGAAATGCAAGCACACCAAAAGCTATCCACATGTGTTTTACTGTCGCTCGATAAAGCCTCAGGACCTGCAAGAGGCCGCCTCCTTTTCTTGTGCGTCCACTGCTGGGTGAGAAAAGAGGAACGACAGTACTATTGCAAAGGGGTTTCCGACACCCTTAAAGATATTTAAAGTGGGCAACCCGCTTTTGGAAGAGCGTTGCCTTTGCGCGGTCGGGTAGCTTCAGTGAAAAAAGTTGCCTTTCCGGTGACGTTGTCCGCGTTGCAGGAGACTGCCTTTCTCGAAAGCGTTATTTGAGTTGTAGAACTCACACAGCCTGTCATCACGGGCACGTTGACGAGCACCGCTGTTGAGGGCGTCCCGTTTGTCGGTATGAGCGGATTGGCGCAGCTGCACTGTCCTAATGGTGATTGCGTTGGCGAGCTGCTCGTTTCTCTTTATTGCTGGGTCCTCTCCACTACCGTCGCGTGGGGTTGGTTACGACTTGCTGATGGTAGCTGGGGTGGTGCTGGATAGACGAGTGTGGTTGTTGGATGCTGCTGTGTTCTCCATGTCGTTGCCCTCGCTGGTGGGGTATCTCCTGCGAGTCTTGTGTTGTTGTTGGTGGTGGTGTGGTGGTGGTGTGGTGGGCGTGTGTGTTGTTGTTAGCCTTAGGGGTAGAGTGAGGGTTAGGGTGGTGGTGTGGTGGGCGTGTGTGTTGTTCTTAGCCTTAGGGGTAGAGTGAGGGTTAGGGTGGTGGTGGTGTGGTGTGGTGGGCGTGTGTGTTGTTGTTAGCCTTAGGGGTAGAGTGAGGGTTAGGGGTAGAGTTCAACGACATGGAGAATATAGAATATATTCGTAATATAGTTTTTACGTTTTACAAGTTAGACTAGAGTGGGTACCCTATTATTTTTCCTTAAAAAAGCCACTTTCGGCGATTTTCGAAAAGTTGTGCCGTGGGAGGTAATCTGTTCGTTGTTTAAAAATGTGTAATAACCCCAAATTATCTATTTGCATCTCAATTTTCGAGCGTTTTGATTCGACGGTTCCGGAAGATAAAGTGCAATCTACGGGGTCAAATTTTATATTTTTTAAAAAAGTGCTAAAAACGCCTATTTTTGACCCTTTTTTGGCAAAAGTGGAACACGACTTCTTGGTGAACGGTCAAATATTTTTCAGCGAGAGTTTTTTTGTTTAATCCCGTCCGGGGACTACTGGTGAGCATCGAAGGTCTCGCTNGGGGGGGGGGGGGGGGGGGGGGGGGGGGGGGGGGGGGGACTTCCTGTTCGTGGGGAAAACATGTCCCGCCCAAGAAACTTTGAAGAAGCAAATACATATGATTATAGATCAATACTGATGTTTGCTACCTCTGCGTTTTGTTTTCGCTGCATTTGCTCACAGCATTCAGGTAGATGTTGGTGCCTAAAAGTGGTGTTTGGGCCATTTTTCGGCTGAATCACCACATTTTGTTCAAGTACATTTTGGACCTGGCACCACAATTTTACCTAGTGTGGTGAGAGGGTTTCGCTCGAAAGCTTCGATGTTTTATTGCGTCTGAGCTGCGTAAACATATAAAAGGATGCTGGTTTGACCTTCTGTGTTCTGACACTTTGTCTCACGTGACCTTGCTTTTGGTGGTGCTGGGGTCGGATTCCTATGGGGAAACCTATGTGGGTGGACACTCCGGTGGGGGGTGGGGGTCGGAAAAAGAGTGCTGCCCGTGGCTCAAAAGACCCATATTGTAGTCTCACAGGGTAAAGAAGTGACGTTATCTTTACGGGGGCCTCTGATACTGCGCTGGGGTGCGTGTTTTAAAGTGGCTTTTTACCTGAGGGAGGGGGGTGCTGACTCCAGAGGACGGAGCTGACTCGAGGAGGGAGGTGCCGATGTAGAGAGCCAGGTGGCACAATTAGCGGAGCCGCACAGCTTAAAGGCAAGAGGGTGCCGCTAAGACGACTGGATTCGTTTCAAATAAGACGATGAGCTCACACTTAGCGGGGCCGCAACGCTTACAGGCAAGAGAGTGCCGCTGAGGAGACTGGACCCTTCTCATAGAGCAGGGTAGAACAATCAGCGGAGCCGCAGAGCTAAAAGGCGAGAAGGTGCCGCCAAGGAGTCTAGACACATCTAAAGAAGATGAGCAGCTCGTAGCTAGCGGGGCCGCATGAAACCGGGAAAAGGGGGAGCCTTCAAGGAGGCTAGAGTCATCCAAAGAAGATGATCAGCGCACGGTTAGCGTGGCTTCTGAGGAAACTGGATCCGTTCCACGGGGAGAGGCAGCACAATCAGCGGGGCCGCAAAGCTTAAAGGTGAGAGGGTGCCGCTGAGGAAGCTAGATGTATTCCAGGGAGTGAGTTGGAAGAACCAGCAGGGCCGCACAGCTTGCACGCAAGAGGGTGACGCCGAGAAGGCTGGATCCAGTTCAGGGAGCAAGGTGGAACAATCAGCGGAGCCGCAAAGCTTAAAGGCGAGATGGTGCCGCTAAGAGGACTGAGCTTACTCCATGGCAGATGACCAGCTCACAACTAGTGGTGCCGCGAAGATGAAGGCCGAGAGGGTGCCGCTAGGAAGACTCAGCTCATTCCAGTGAGGAGGATCGGATCACAGCTAGCGGAGCCGCAGGACTCAAAGGCAAAAGGATGCTTCAGATGAGTCTGGGATAATTTAAAGAGATGATTTGCACATAACTAGGAGGACCACAAAGATGAAGGACGAGGGGGTGCCGCCAAGGAGTCCAGACCTATCTAAAAGAGATGATCTGGTCACAGCTAGCGGGCCGCAAAGCTTAAAGGAGAGGGGGTGCTGCCGAGGAGGCTGGGCATATCTAAAGGAGGTGATCGGATCACAGCTGGCCGAGCCGCAGGGCTCAAAGGCGAAAGGGTGCCACTAGGAAGAGCGAATTCATTTCAGTGATGAAGAGAGGGTAGAGGCTGGTGGAACCGCAAAGCTCAGAGGCAATAAGGTGCAGCTGAGAAGACTAGACTCGCTTCAAGAAGGGCCATCCGCACAGAACCAACGAGGCTGCAAAGCTCAAAGGGAAGAGGGTACTTCTGAGGAGACTGGATCCATATAGAGGGGATGAGCAGCTCACGGTTAACGGTGTTGCAACGCTCAAAGGAGAGAGGGTGCCAGTGTGGAGGAAAAGCTCACACAACCAGCGAGGCCGCAAAGATGAGAGTAAGAAGGTGCTGTTTATGCGACCAAGCTCATCTATAGGGGATGATTGGCTCACAACTAGCAAGACCGAAGGGATGAGGGATGAGAAGGTGCCGCTGAGGAGACTGAAGGCATTCTGGAGCATACGACGGGCTTATAGCCAGGGAGTTGCGAAGCGTAATGACGAGTTGGTACCGTGAAGGGGACTGAGCTCACTTCAGGAAGGACGATCAGCTCGCTTATAGCTGAGCCGCAAAGTTGAGGGCGAGAGGATACTGCTAAGAAGGCTGGATTCTTTCCAAGGCATCCATCCATATAGTGGGTGACTGCATACTTCGATTTAAGAGCCCAAAAGGGTACCACCAACTCATCCATTCCTTCCAAATACGCTTGTCATCAGAGATGTGATCTATTTGGTCCGCATCCTCACACGTCTCATTTCCTAATCATCGATGGATGGCCGTGGCCTTCAATGCTGGAACGGTAGATTGGCTTTGCCCGTTCGCTGGCTCATCTATCAAACTACTCACCTGAAGAGATGTGACTCATTAAGCCTGCGTGTTCACATACACGCTCTTTCACTCACCCGATGCGTGGCCACGTCCTTCCTTTCAAAAGTAGCAGCTCACATCATTCACTTGTTAACTCGATTGCCAAGAAGCTGATCTGAATAGTTGTGACTCTTTCTATTGACATCCCTGACAGCTATATCAGCTTTTCATTCAGAACATGGCTGCGTCCTTCAATGCGAAGGCGGCAGCTAACTGTTTTCATTCATTTATTTCTTTAGCCACCGGCCCATCGGAGGTGATGGGCCTCATCCGCCTCACCTGTTCACTTATTCTATGAGCTACTCACTCCGTAGGTGGCTGCGTCCTTCCGTGCCAAAGAGATAGGTTAATTTCCTCTCCTACACACTTCTTTGCCGGAGGGCCTAGCTGAAGAGCCTGTATTCATTGCAGGGAGCGGGGTGGCACAATCGGCAGAGCCAAGCAGCTTACAGGTGAGGAGGTGGTGGTGTGGCGGGTAGGAGAGGGTAGTGGTGTGGTGGTGGTGTGTGTGTGGGTGTGGGGTACACCGGTTATTCTCCATGTCGTTGCCCTCGCTGGTGGGGTATCTCCTGCGAGTCTTGTGTTGTTGTTGGTGGTGGTGTGGTGGTGTGGTGGGCGTGTGTGTTGTTGTTAGCCTTAGGGGTAGAGTGAGGGTTAGGGTGGTGGTGGTGGTGGTG